>CATIWK010012309.1:0-11594 GCA_949634005.1 Mallotus japonicus | reverse complement strand
TTGCTTCACCATCCACAAATGCGAATTGGAAATGGTTATGGAAACTTCTCATTCCTCCAAAGATAAAAATTTTTGGTTGGAGGATGCTGAACAATTTGCTCCCAGTTGGAAAGGAATTACTTAAAAGAAAAATAGAGTGCAGCCCCATTTGCCGTCGATGTGGAAATGCAGAGGAATCAGTAGAGCATGTCATTAGGGACTGTGAATGGAGCAGAAAACTCTGGTATCTAAGCTGTTTGAGAATTTCGATCTCTGAAGAGGATCAGAGTGCTTCAATCGGGGTCTGGATTGACAAGCTGTGCACAGCCCTTCCCCCTCAAGCAGTGGCTTTAATACTCACGTTTGCATGGTCCATTTGGTATGCACGGAACAGTTTTATCTTCAAGAACGAACAGCTGGACATTGCGGTCTGCATTAATAGAGCTCAACAGCTGCTATATGATTTCGAGGAGGTAAATACATGCCCCTGTACAGAACTCTCAAAGTCCAGCATTGCTTCACTCCAGGAAGTAAATCAGCAGATGTGCAGAATAACCACAGACGCAGCGGTGAAGGAGGGACGAGGTTGCTGACTAGGTGTCGTGATACGAGATGAGTCTGGACAGATCATAGTAGCGAAAGCCCAAAGGATCGATTCTGCCCAAACTCCGGAAATGGTGGAAGCTCTAGCCTGCAGGCTGGGTATTCAAATTGCACGATCATTAAATATATCTCAAGCTATCGTTGAATCCGACAGCCTGTCCAATATCCAAAAACTGAAGACCAAATCTCACGACTGCACGGAACTGGGTGAAATCCTCTCGGACATTCTTTTTTTATGTTTAAGTTTTAGCAAATCTCTGTTCTCTTATATCCCCAGGACTGACAATAGATTAGCTCACAATCTAGCTCAGTCCGTTTTCTCCATTAGTCAACCAGATTTTTCCTGGCTAGACGCACCTCCTCTGGAGGGGCTCCAAGTTGTTCTTGCTGGTTGTTCCTTTTAATGAAGTTTTCTCTTCCTCAAAAAAAAAAAAAAACATATAGGCTAAGGATAAAGGAATACAAATATAGCCCACGCCCAAACAAAAGGCCCATGCCCCTCAATCATCTTCTTCACAATTAAAACCCTAGTTTTCCTAAAGCAATTGAAGAGAAACGAAAACAGAAGCAGCAACTTAAACAATCATGGCTGCATTAAAAGGTAGAAAAGCTCCAGCATGAGTTGATGAAAACTCGACGACCCAACAACGGTCTTTAGAGTACCGTTAGTGTTGGTGAGCCAATAAGAGATAGAGAGAGCAAGGATATAGCAAGAGATGTGAGCTTCCATTCTTTGATTGAGGATGTCTTCTTATTTCTGGAACAACAAGATCCACCAGCAAGAATACCCAAACAACATATCTATCACTGCCAAAAGCTATCAAGAAGATATCACCCATATCACCCATATTAAGCATAAACTAAACAAGGTTATTTATAAAACAACGAAAGATGACAAATAAAATGAAGAAACCAAGGGATTTGGGTGTTTTTTTTTAGAAACTAACAAAAAACCACCCAAATCCCAGAAACTCTATCAAGAAAAAATAAACAGTAGCTATAGAAACAGAGAAAACAGAGAGAGAAAAGTTCCGGTTGATAAAGACTATTTTGAGAGCTTTGAAACTGGAGTTAGTGATTATCGAATTTTCACTCTCGAAATGAAACACCAATACTGTTCAAATTTCCTTAAATTTTGCACATGTTCCACCAAATCCTGCCTAGTATTCTCAAGTTTATGCAGGAAAACAAAGTCATCTACAAGAAATCTAACAAAGTCCTCTTCTACAAGAAATCCTATATCGGATAAAAATTTCTATTAGGAAAGTAGGTTCTACTTACTACTGATTAGCAATAGATGCTCCTGGCAATTCCCATTTTTCTAGAAATTCACTATATTGTCTGAAACCTTCAATTAATCATCTTTCCATCATTTCCATCCACTTCCTACCTACCAAGGTTATTGATACAAACATGGTTAATTTGTATTTAACTCATATTCAGTCTTGATATCTTTACCAAAGATCGTTCAATGATTCAAGTAATGAAACTCTAACTCCCAACAAGACCTTTAAATTACTTGTACTTAAGAACCTTTATTATAAAGAATTAAAGATTGTTCAATGAAAAATCAATATCAACCGAGTCAAATTTCAAGTTTAAATCAAACTAAGGTTGAAAGTACCAAACCTTCACTTGATAATTTCACTAAGTTCTCTTAAGAACTAAAGACAGGACTCTAACCTCTCAAGAATTGATACTAATCAAAGAAAATTCAACAACCACCTATTTATAGCCCTAGGATGACTATCTATAATGCAAATAGAACAAATGTTAAAACAAACATCAAAGATAGCTAAAAATGCACATCAAAAACCCTAAAAATTAAGATAATTTCATCGCACATGACTGTGTTCGAAAGGACGCACAACTGTGTGTAATAAATGAACTTCAAACTAAAATTATAAACTCTTAGGTATAGCCTTAATTATGTACAAATGCAGTTGTATCTGCCTCCAAAGTGTCCACTCTCAATTAACGCGAATCAGGCACAACCATGTTAGACTTAATGCAAGGCCATGTCTAAGATTTTAGCTCATGAAAATGATCAAATTAGCCAAAACTTCATGAAAGTTTTAGCTTTTTTTCTTAGTTTTATATAACATTTTGAATTACCCCAATTCGACTCTTGTAGAGATAGTTATGGCAAAAATATTGAAGCTTACTACAAAAATACGAATTGACAAAAATTAGGCCTAGGATCGCGTCAGGATCATATCATTAAACCTTGTAAAGCATGTTAAAGTCTCTAAGTTTTGCGTTGTAATTTGTAAGTACCCTAAAGGAGGGAGGGATGAAAAGGGCTTGAAAAATTTAAAGGTAATTAGCAAAAATTAAAAAGAATTAAGAGATGAGGAGTCTAAGATACAAGTATTAAAGGAGTTCAGTTTCTTAATCAAATCTACGGCTCCACCTAACTCTTTCAAGTTAGGATTTTCAACCCACTTCAATCTATTCGCTTAGATTGATTCTTACACTATGAGTTTTGAGGCTTAACTCAAACTTTATAACCAAGAGTTTTCTAGGATCACTTTTAAACCAAATCCCAAGTGTTTTAGATGGTTAACACTTAAACCAAATCCTTCTACACTTAGTTCCTCACTTCTCTTCTTAAACCAAGAAATTAGAAGAAGAAGAAGAACCTAAGTTAAAACTCAACTCACTTTCAAAAGAAATTTTGAAAGAGAATTAATGCACAATAGCTTTAAGAATTTAATTTTCACAACCAAAACTTATCTAACTTCTTAAATGAACCTCTAGCACTTATATTTATAGTTGAAAATCAAAAACTAGATGTTGGAGTGCATTAACTTTATCTTCAACCTTCACCATGCTTCATTTAATGCATTTCAGCTTTTTGCAGGAAGAGAGCTGCTCAAGATCGTGAGGGCATGTTCACTATCGTGACCCATAAAAACTAGGAGTTAGGCACCAATGTTACCGATATGTCTCTAGATGAAGATGTGTCATAATACACTCACGATTGTGAGGGCAAATCGTGAGCATCTCAGACTTTTAAGGCTTCACATAGATTTTGAGCTCAAGGTCTAAATGATTGATCACAAGTTGGATACCTCTGGTCACGACCAACTCTTGATCTTGAGAGGGACTTGTGAGCGTTTAGGCAGCTCGGTCTTTATGTGTTGCTTGTCATCACGATTTGGATTTTGAGGTCACGGTCAAGATTCTTTGTCACAATCAGCTCCCGATTGTAAGGGCACACCATGAACAGTCAAGAATTCTTCAATAAATGAGGGCTTCTTCATTCTTCAACTCGTGAGAATTTATCCTGATCGTGATGGGTGCTCGTGAGGGACACTAAATGACTTGTTTGGAGTTAAAATTGATTTAGAATATTTCTCATTTCTTTATTGATGTTTGCATCATACTCAAAGGTACTTATGGATGTCTCAAGTAGACTTTTGAATGCCTTGAACACTTCTAACTTTCTTGACACAAGAATTAAGTCTTAAAACACTTAACAAACTTGATTAGTTTGATAAAATTACTTGTCAAAGTATGAACCCAAATAAGAAAGAACCTGGAAGATGCCCTATTCTTTGCAAGTGGAATGCAACTTTTTAATATGTAAATCTGAGGTTTCTTTTGATAGTAAGACTTGGAAGTCAAGTGGGGATTATTGTTGAAAAAGAACGAGCAACAAACACCTATGGGACTGAGACCATAGGCTTTTTTATGAGCTCTTAAACATTATGTACTGAATCAACCAATCTCTAAGCTAGAAGCTATGGATGTAGAGATGCCATTATTGCTATATATATATATATATATATACAGAGAATGATATTGATGTTATAGTCAAGGAAATCTCCTAATTGTGCTAATAACATCAATAATATAAGTAAATACCAAAAAGAATAAAGATAGTAAAAGTAAACATGTAGAAGTATACAAGAAAAGGATAGAAACTACGTTTTTTTTTATGGCTAGAAGATATTATTAATTAATATTATTAATTTACTATATTAATATTAAGTAAAAATTAATACGTTAATTCGTCAAATAATATATGTTCATTGATTAAATTATGAAGGTTCATTAGTTATCAACTATAAATTCATCACTTTTAATAATCTAGTTTATTATTCTATACAAGTTCATCAATAAAAAACTATAAATTCATTGAACACAACATACAGATTCATTAACTATATACTTCAAGCTCAAATAAAAAAAATGAAATGGGCACATTATATATATATATATATATAAACTTATAGGGCATCATCAGAGTCACATTTAGAACAAAAATCTTCCCAAATGAACTTCCCTAGAGCAGTGCCAAAGATTAATATGAGAAGAGGTGCAGTAAGGAAGTAAAAGTTATGGCTGAGGAGATGAGCATATCCAAGCTTCACATATTTCAAGTTTATTAAGATTAGTAAAAGGTGCGGTGAGGAAGTAAAAGCCATGGCTATGATCCAAGTCCAAGATTAGTAAAGATGAACATATGCACATGATGAAGTTTGATGTATATATATATATATATATATATATATATATATAAATAAAAAAATTAGAGAAAGTTGTGATTGAAAGGAAAATATTAATGAGTTTGCAGATGAAAGTTAATGAATCTATAGGTGAAAATCAATAAACTTCCAGGTTTAAAGGTTAATAAATCTACAGGTGAAGATTAATGAACTTATAGGTGAAGGTCAATGAATCTGCATTATTTAAGTGATGAACCTACATATTTTTATTTTATAAACATGTATTATTTAAATAATGAACTTACATATTTTATCTTATAAACCTGTATTATTTAAGTAATAAACCTATATTATTTAACTAAAATAAAAATAGAAGTAAAAGTTTATTCATTTATAATTAAAAAATAAATAATTAAATAATTTTTTAATGAATAAAAATTTTGCTTCCATGCATGAATAGAACATGTTTACAAACTCATGCTGTATGCACCAACTCCACTAACATTAGTACTATCTATATGCATTTACATTGAAACCATTATGTGAAAAAGATGCATGACCCATTGTGCATGTTGCGTTTTTCTGTTATCCTTGATGTGTCATCAAAGCCAAACACAATCATAAGGTAACTAGTTAAAAGGGTCTGGTGTTGTTTGTTCACTGATATGCTGTCTGCTACCAAAGACGTTAAAAAAGCCATGCGTGTTTTTACCTTTGTTTGGTCACATGTGTGTGGTCCGTGTTATAATATGGACAGGGGTCTATGATATAACAATTGGGCTACAGCAACATGATGTTGCCGTCGATGTCGTGGACTGAGATTGATGATGATGTCCTGATATGAAGGTAGCAACTTCAAACGAGGCAAATGCAGATGGACAAAAGCGCTGGCTGTACTGGATTTGAAGATCAGAATAACAAAAGAGCTGAAGCAGGAGATGTTGCAGGAATCAGAACGAAGCTGATGATCATCTTCGGCAGAAACTAAACAAACCATTTGCTTCTCTTCCATTAGAGCTGCTTCATGAGGAAAAGTACAACAGTAAAAAGATGAAGTTGCTGCAGAAGATTGGAAACCATGAGCTATGCTTCAACCTTTGACGTGTTTTGGAGCCAGACTATTAAGAGAATTCAAAGCATTTCCAGAAGCAGCTTCCATCGGTTCCACCTGCTGAGAGACAGCTAAGCCGAAGACTTCAATGGCTTTTGGATGAAACTCACACTGCGTCAAAGAGGAAGCGCTTAAACACGCAGCGGACGGTACTTGGAAAAGCTCTATGAGATCAGGGAAGATGCAGATGTTCATAGTGCATACCACTTCATTTCTTACTGTGTAATTACTTGTGTGGATGATGAGCAGTTTATCAGAGGTTGAGATGGCCATACATGGCCTAGGGATAATATGTGGGGGATAATTGATGCTGGAGCGAAGAACAAAGATGAAATTAATGGCAAAAAATAGGGAGTTGATCATGGTTATATGAAGAAAACCATATAAAAACGATAAAAAAAAAAAAAGCTAGAAATAGCACCGGAAATAAGACAAAAATGGCACCAGGCACTGTATTTACTACAACAACTAGACTCTTCTAAAGAGCACCATATAATATCATATCACATGAGCTCTCGATACCTTTTTTTTTTTTTTTAAAACATTGAGCTCTCGATTCTTGTTTGCATAATTTATTGAAGTGGATATAAGTTATAAGACGAGAAAAAAAAAATAACATAGGGATTCGCATAGGTCTTTGTCACATCCCTTGTAAATGCGAGAACAAAAACGGTGCGTTTTAAGTACCGAAGTACATAAGTTTGAAACAACGGAGATGCAAATGCAGGGTAACCTCTTCTCTGCAACAGCAACAATGCAGGCGAAGCAAAACAGAGCAAAGCAATTTGATGAATCGAAAAGGTTTCTTTGTTGGTCAGTTCTCATCTCTCCAATTTAAAGTGGTGGCCTTTATTGCTTGAAGGAACTTGTTCGAAAAAAGAAATTTAAAAAAATAGAAGAAAAAGACATCTTTGTAAGTAGCTCATGATGTTTGGTTTCTTATGTTCAAGATTAGCTTTGAATAAGAGTAGCAATGATACTTATCTTTTCATGATCTTAAATCTTCAACTGGGTATTCTTCATTTTGACTCATTACTATCAGCTAGACGTTTCTCATCATCAAATTCGAATGAAAAGTCTTTTACAGTGTCGTATCTCATAAATTCATGTGGTTTGACCCCAAATTCTGCTGAATCTGTTTCCAAGAAAATAAGTCTTGAAACCCCAGAAAGGCCAGATTCAGTGCTTGCACTGCTTAAGAATCATGGATTCACCAAAACCCATTTCTCTAAAATTATTAGGCAACGACCTCTAGTGCTTTTAGCCCAACCAGAAAAGTCTCTTTTGCCAAAGATTGAATTTTTACGTTCTGTTGGAGTTTCAGGTTCTGACCTTTCTGTAATCGTTTCTAGGAACCCAGAAATGTTGCTTCGGAGCTTAGATAGGTATCTTATCCCACGTTATGATATCCTAAAAAGTGCACTTCTTTCTGATGACAAAGTCATCAAGGCTTTGAAACACATGTCAGTATTGTCTATGCAGTTATTGCTGAAGAATTTTAATGTCAATTTATCACTTTTAAGAAGGATAGGAGTCTCTCAATCTTCTATCAGTGTTTTGGTCACCAATTATCCCTCTGTTATGTGCTTGAAAGTTGACAAGTTTGCTGAAAAGGTTAAGAAGGTTGTGGATATGGGATTTAAACCTTCAAAGGTTACATTTGTTAGGGCACTTCATGTCTTCTTTCAAATGACAGACGAAGAATGGAAGTGCAGAATGGAGGTTTATAGGAAGTGGGGTTTCACTGAAGATGAGATCAGGTCAATTTTCAGAACAAATCCCACATTTATGATTAGGTCGAAGGAGAAAGTAATGAGTATATTAAAATTTCTTGTTTGCAAGATGGGTTGGCGGATTGCTGATGTTGTTAGCATTCCAGTTGTTCTTACTTGTAGTTTGGAGACAAGGATTATACCTAGATGTTTAGTTGCAAGGGTTCTGCTCTTAAAGAGTTTAATTAATAAGGCAGATATCAGTTTATCTTCAGTGGTGATACCATCTGATGAGCACTTCTTAGAATGTTTTGTGATCAAGTATCAGGAGCAGGTGCCTCAGTTGCTGGATCTCTTTGAGGGAAAATTTGGTCTTGAAGAGTTAGGCTTTGGCTTTGATGAGAAATCTGAGATTCTGGGTCATGAAGGTTTATAGTTGATGATGCTTTCTATTTCTTGCCCTTAATTTCTGAGGTTAAGTCATAAAACCTTGAATGAGTGACTTTGTTATTCAAATCTTAGTCTTAATAGTATCCTAGATGATTACTATTTATGGCTTCAAGTTGTGGAAATCTTTTACTATTTGTTCTTCAATTTAATCTTAAGTGCTCATATTTTTTTGGCAATTAAAATGTGGTGGCTTCCCTTGTTCAACTTCCCTCGTACATATTTTTTTGATTCGTAGTATTCTGTATATGCATAATGTACCTAGAGCGTTCTGAAATGCTTAATGCATATGTGGAGAAGATTATCAAACTGGGATGATCTTCTAACATTGAAATTTAGTATAGCACTCTTATGCAGATCGAATCTTTCAAACAGGTGAACTCAGTTGACATAGAAGATGGCAGTTGCATTTCGCACTTGTCCTGGACAAACTAGTATTTCGTGCCAAGTGATTCTTTCTTAGATGCATAGTCACTAGAATTCTGCTCATTGATTATGTGTTAAGCAATTCTGGTGATGGTTCTTTTAGTTCCTTTCTTGTTGATTTCTTTTAATAATTTTTATATTTTTATCGGTTCTGATTGATAATTTTGTGTTCCAATGTCTGCAGTAAATGCAAAAGCTTCATGTGAAATTATTAGGCAAGGAGTGCTCATATTTTCCTCTCTAATCTTTTCAATTGTGATGCATCTAAGCAAAGACAGTTTGAAGATTTGCGTGGAAGTGAGCATTAATATTTTATTTGGATGTTTGCTTTAGTCATGTTGGCTTAGCAATGGATTCAAGGTTTCATGCTAAGTATATTTGAATTTCTAAGGGAAATGACTCTACTAGAACTGTGACTTGAATTTTTGAGTATCAAAACAATTTTCAGACTCAATATTCATTTTACTACATTTGTCCATTGTTTCCCATGAAATTGTTCTGGTTAAGAGGAACATACCCAAAGGAAAATATCAAGTCAGATTTCCTTGAGTTGGCCCCAGCCATGAAGTACGAGCAGTAGGCCTGAGGATTTTCAGTTAACCGAATTTTGAACAATTATATATTAAAACAAAAGATTTTGAAGGTTCGAACATAGAACTTTATAGACCAAAATAGATGTGCCTTTTACCAAATCATATGTTTGAGAAAAAAACAAATTGAATCAAATCGAAATTGTCAATTTTTGATTCGGTTCTTATTTGCCTCTATTGAGCGGAGATTATTTTTATATTATATTTCATGTGATGTACAGACGCCTCATAATTTAAACTCAACTTGCATATATCTATATTTGTAAAGGCTGAGAAGAAAATAACAAAAGTCAACATTACAACATTTCTAGTTGCTGATATGTGCAACACCCCACAAGCACTTGAAGCCAAGGTGGGGCTTACAAAAATAACATGAAATCTACAAGAAAAATATTGCCATCATGCCAAGGAAGCCAACGGCAGCAAAAGCACACCCAATTGCCTCCAAGATGCAAGCTGCAGCTGGTTTTGTAGGCTTAAGCCAAAGGCCCCCTAAAGAGGACAGAAATCCTGCGGCATTAGTTAAAGCAGAGGTACACACCAGTGCTTGAACTTGGCCTCGAGGAATTGAGCTTCCTGATCCTTGTTTTGACATAGCTAACAGTGAACCTGCCAGTTGAGATGTTACTGTAAGGATTGTGCAGGTTTTGAATTTATATGCGTGAACCTTCTTTGTTGATGTTGGTCCAATGTTCACTATGAGATTACTACCAGAAAAATAGTTGATAACATTTCCTTCACCAGATCCAATTGCAGGCCAAGAAATCCCACTCTCTTCATCAAATATGAATGGCTGCTGTAGCTGATGAGAACTCCGGTACCTATGGACTGCGCGTGTGATTTCTTGAATATCTTCTCTACTTTCTTCTTCTTTAACATCAATAGCTTGAATTTTCTCATGTTGGTTTTGATCAATAACTTCTAGTTTCTGGTTTAAGTTGTGAATAGGTGAAACAACTGCCATTGTTGAAATTGAAAGTAATTGCAGTTGCAATCAATCATGACTCTAGTGCAGTTCTTTATACACACAAGACTGCGAAGTTTTCCACAGAATAGAAGTTTCCTTAACACAACACAGAAGATGACAGATAAGTTACCAATGCAAGAGGTGTCCACAATCTTTACTCCCTACGCGGATATCTTAAGCAATAAGTCACGGCTGTTTCTGGGTAATTTCATGGCTATCTAAGAAACCTCAGTTGTAATAATTATGGAGATTCCGAGTTCTCCGTTGTAGGCCTCCAATGAAACAAAAAGAAAATTTATGGGACATTAATTGTTAATGCAAAGGAAATTTACAAAATAAAGCCCCCGAAAAGAAATGCAAGTTTACATAGCAGGAGTAGAAACTTTAAAGATTGCGAATTCCAGGCAACTTCAGAATTTATCTTTTTCTTCGGTCACAGCTAAACTAATGAAACATTCTTTTCAACCCATTAGTTACTTTCTTGCCCCCATCCATTCTTCCCTATATATATGGTCTGCATATAGATAAGTGGCTCAAAAATGATTCTTGTGTTTTGTTCATGGAACAAAATCGCTGTAAATAATGCAAGACAGGATCATGCAATCTGTAGTACTGATATGCTCTATAGCAGCTTCAAGTCTAGTGCAGTTTCCTATAGAATACATCAATGGAAAACCAGTTCCAAGAACAAAATTCTTTACGAGCTGTCCTTCAACGTTCCGTGCATTTGTAATGTTCATTATGTTTGCCTATCTTACTGCCTTTAACGGATTGCTGTTGGGCAGCGATAGGCCTCTGTTAGCAAGACTTTGCTCCTGCTCTTCCTCAGTTTCTTTGCTACTTGCTTTGCTTGTGCTTGTTTTTGCTGCTGCTTCTGTTGCCTGCTGCTAATCAGCACCAAAGTCCTGGCTTGTTCTGTCCCCTGGTATTAAGCCTTTTTTTTTTTTTTTTTGCCTATGAAGCATTTTCTATTTTCAACTTTGTTCTAGAGATAATTCAAGAATTAAATATGTAAATTGCATATTTTCTATTAATACATATCGTACTAAACTTTTTTTTTTCCTATTCAACCAAATCTATGTACCTTTTGATGTGATCTATATTTCTTACAAGTAAATTTGTTTACATTTATAAGTAAATAAATTTTTAACAAAAAGTTTAATTTTTTAATTATACTAAATACATACGTTGGGTCAGAAAAATGACACACGCCTTTATAAAATTATGATAATTTGTATACATTATGGTTCCAACCATAGTAGTATTTATATAATAGTTTGTGCATCAATTGAGATTAATAATTTA
>CATIWK010012294.1:0-13211 GCA_949634005.1 Mallotus japonicus | reverse complement strand
ATGAGTTGACTTAATATCTCATATTCATGATTAGTAAAACATAATCATCAGTCAACATCATACTAGCCTTAATTCATTAATATTTATACAATAAATAAATGGCTAGGGATAATCTGAATAGAACTCTTATTTTAATCTAAGGGTTTTACTATCAAGTCACATACTTGATGATCTTAGAAAGAATTAACTATTCATTTAGTTATCAAAAAAAGGAAATAATAATGGAAATGCCTCTTTATTAATCAAATGATAAAGTCAATACATAGTCATAAATGATTGACCTAGTGCATATCACTAACAAAATTTTCCACCACCATCATCCACCATCAGCATCACCATCACAGCTCCTTCATTGTCACCGTCATCCACCATCACCAGTTCATGGCTTTACAATCAGTTGCCAGGGACGGAGAAGAAGACTGTCATGCGACACTTGCTCGACGGAGAAGACAAGTTGCAGCGCTACGGAGGGGTAGTGGTTAATGGTGGCTTTACAGGAGTTGGTTGGCAATGAGAGAATTGAAGAGCTTCGTGGCTTCATTGAGTTTGGGTTTTGCAGGTGAAGGAATTAGGTTTTTAATTGTTGGAATTGTGGTTTTTGTTTGGGTTTTTAATTGTTGGAATTGAGGGGATTTAGGTGAAGGAATTAGGTTTTTAATTGTTGGAATTATGGTTTTTATTTGGTTTTTGGTTAGGTTTTTAATTGTTGTTGACAGGATAAAACATTAAGAACGGTGGCTATGAGTAGTGCTTATCCTTGGCTTAAAGAGATCAGGTTGAAAAGAATGGTGGTGAGCGATTACATTCTAACAAGGACAAGGTTCCCTACATTTTCCACATCTGTATACGCTAATCCCTTGTCCCAAAATAATCCTAAAAGTCCTATCTTCTTCATTAACGCCAACTGCACAGCTCAAGCATAGATTTTTCAAGTATCCAGATGAAATTTGAGGTGCCAACTACATTAAAGAGAAAAAGTATACACACAGAGACAGAAGCATGAATGATATGGTTGCTACAACAACATACTATAAACAAATGAAGCCTTCACGGGCTACAACGGAAAACGTAGGACTTCCTTTCTGATGATAATTTTCTTCATCAGCATCCTTTCTTTTATAGCGGTGATTCTAATGGCCTAGTAGACATACCCTTTGACAAACATTCCTTGCTTGGATTCCTCAGACTCTCCCTCGCTTGTGTATTTTCCAAGATGAGCTAGAGAGTTGGCCTTTGCACGAACAAGCAAAGTCTCCTGAGCCTCCTTCACATTCTGAGGTTTGCCTCCCCACTTCTTCATGTAAGTGTTTTGAAGAGCTCTCGCGTATGAACTTTAAGGTTTGGAGTTGATTTCTAATTCTTTTAAGAACTTTAAGGTTTTGGTTCTTTCTTCTTGTGAAGGTTTCTCTACTAATAAATAAATTACTTGTATTAATTTTAATTTTGTTTTCAGTCTTCTTTGGAAGAGTTGAGTTCAAGATTTCTACGCATAGTCTAGTTTTATTTTGCAACTGCAATTAGCTATTTTGTTGGTTATTTCTTATATAAAATATGGGTTGTATTTAGCTAACCCTAGAATTGTGTCTTTCTTCCATCCATAAATTTTTGTGTAATTTATACTATATATGCTCTGCATCCTCTACCTCTTGCAAATGGTTTTGGTTTTGTTGTGATGTTTATTATTTTTGTTTCGTTGGTGAATGAAGAAGTGAAGAAGATGATGGTGAAAAAGAGTGAGAAAGTCCCATTATACATTAAGCATTGTCAATCTTTTCCATTTCACGCGCTCATTCGTGTTTAATTTCACATATCTGCCACATCAGCAAAAAGTAGTTTATAAATTAGCTTTTTGGCAAGTTGAGGTGTCTAAATGGTAAAAGTGTAAGTATAAGTGTCAAAGTGGCGAAAATTGTCAAGTTCAGGGGGCTGCGGATGTATTAAGCCTTATAGTTTTGATGTATTTTTTTTTTTTTTTTTTGCCATACATGCAAATGGGAGGGGAGGACATCAATTTAGGGACACGAGGTCTGCTAAGACTTTGGCCATTAGGTCAAAGCATCACGGGCATAGTTTTGATGTATTTTGGTGAAACATGATAGTGTGGAAGAAAATGATAATATTATTGTTTAATTGCCACAGTTAATAGTAAAAAAAACTAATTATAAGCCATAATTTTGTTAATCATATGTCAATAATGACTTTTCATTCCTCTATTAATCATATTAATTGTACTTTTCTACGTTTGCTAATTTATAAAATTGATAATTTTCTCCATTCCAGTTTTGTTGTGGGAGTCATGGTTTGCAAATTGCTTGAGATAAATATATATCTTGTAGTGTTGCTTGTTGGCGTTATCGCTGACACTCTAACCTGAATGCTATATATAGAATTAGTATCTAATATATATTAGTAATATTTATATATTAAATTTGTTTAAGATATTTTTGAATAATAAAATATTATTATATTTATGCTAACAAATATATAAATAAATAAAATTAAAATATAAATATAAGTAGTTCATGCAACACGCGGATAAAACGGCTAGTTTTTCATAAACCATTAAAAATTCTATTTTTTAAAAAATTTTAAAAAATTATAGGTAATTATTTAATATTATTTTTTTAACTAAAACACTATTATATGTACTCTAATAATAAATCTTAAAAATAATTCTATTATAATTAAAAAATTATGGCAATAAAAATTAAAGAAAATAAATTAATGTGATATATCTTATCTTTAATTTATTTAGTTATTATTCTATTTAAATTATTTTATTTTACGGTCCGTGTATTGGGCGGACTCACGACTAGTTCAATCTAATTTATAAGTTGATGTTAAGTTCAAAATCATTTTCAACGTAGTTAAAAATCAGATTGGCATGATGGAAAGGTGGAAACAGAAGAAGCCATTGCTTACAAGTTAGTAACAGGCAATGGGTGAGCAGTGAGGAAGCTGGTTGAAGAATAGCTCCACCAACATATTGAACAAATAAAATGTAACGAATGATTGACCAAAATGAATGGTTTTTGTGGGTTGAATGGCTTGATATTAACAAAATCACACAACAAAACCCATGTAAAGCACCACTACTTCATACTATAACATATAGATGACAAGATGAAATCATGTGACTGTATATAGTGAACTGCAGGGCAACCAACAATACTAATCCACTGTATATCTTTGTTTATTTTTCCTAAACATAAGACAAGGAGGGAGGCCCTTATAAATTTACTTAAAAGTTCAACAACATTGTAGCTAACACACGTAACAAGTATAAGAGAAATTACTTCAACAAGATCAACTCCAACGAGATCAAGAACTTGGACTCATTGCATTCTCAGATGGCGTATGATCACCTTTAGGAGGGTGCTCCGGCCCCCGTTTTATCGGTTTAGGAGGAAACCGAGGAGGGTGGTGAGGCCATGGTTTTGGTGGCTTAGGGGGAAAATGAGGAGGGTGAGGGTGAGGGTGAGGTTGAGGTTGGGGGTGGGGGTGAGGGGGAGGAAGAGGGTGAGGACGAGGTTGGGGGTGGGGGTGAGGGTGGGGGTGAGGGTGAGGGTGAGGGTGAGGGTGGGGGTGAGGGTGAGGCCATGGTGGCCATGGCTCAGCATATCCACACATCCCATAGATACAAGGGACACGCCAGGGGCATCTATTTCCACAGCTGCCACAATTGAAGGGACTTATATTTGTATCAACACAAAATCCATGACAACACTGCCAAGTAAAGGGGCACCTGATTTCACAAAAACCACAATTATTTATATCAGAAGACAGATCAACACATTGGTTTCTGCAACAATGCATTCGAGCTCTAGGTGGATGTATTCCCTCTCGACATATCCATGGGGTTCGCCTGCACCCAGGAGACCGTGGCGGGTAAGGATGCAGGTGGTTTTCAGTCACGTTCTTGAGCCATGGTGACTGTGATACTTCAATAGTGACATTTTGTTCCAATCCTGCTGCTGCTCCTGCAGCTGAATGTGCTATTGATAAAACAGAGAGTATCAATATAAGCAATATAGAAATTAAAGCATTGTCTAGCGGCATTATTTAGCTGCACCAAAAATGACAGAAAATAAGATATATATACTTATAGATATAAAATCTGATTTAACTTCTTGACGTGTTGTATGAGGCAGTAGTCACTCACCAAGTACGTGATTAGGGAGGGGAATGGCTTCTTTTTGCTTTGTGTATAGAAGTGGTTTTTGGCTTTTACAAATCCATGATTATGGTTAGAGCTGGCTGCTCATTGGTGTGATCGAACTGTTTTTTTTTCGGACACGAATTTATGCTATTTCAAGAAACAATGGCTTTTGTTTTCTGTTTGTAAAAGACAGGTGATAGGGCAGTTTTCTTGGGGTTATGGTCCCACAATGTGTACATGAGGTATATCACACACCAATTGATTTTGCACCATCTATTCGATTTGTATCATTAACTAATCACAGCAGACATACACATGAAAAGCATTGCCTGCCTAAGTCATCAAATGACCTCCAACAATGTTTGATAGGTTTCAAGAATTTCATGGCTATTGCAGTAATCACACAGCTAAAAAAAGAAATGAAAATATTTTTTAAATTCAAAGAAATAGCAGGATAATTCCATAAATTAAACAGCAAATTTCTCTTTCATGTCAGAAAAGATCGACGTCTGACTTGAGTAGGCCTCCAATCAAATTTAGCAGATAATTTGACCGTTGAACAATGAAACAAATATCAGTTACTAATGATCCTACAAAATCTCATGATCTTCACAAATTCATCAAATTAAATCAGACGTTACACAAAATAGACAATCTCTCAAACTTAAAGTAATCATAAATAACATAAAATCTTTTAAAGTATTTCAGAAAGAAACATGTATGCGCTAGTTGAATGACAAACCCATAAATATGCCAAATATTCGTCACAGGTAAACTATCAATCCACACTGCACATAGTTTGGCTTAGTGTTTTCCTTTTCCCTAGCACCCAAATGAGCGACATAATATAGCTACATGCAAAGATTTCAGTTGTCAAAAATTATTGTTCTCAAAATTTGAGTTCCCATAGAAATGAAATTCATTGTATGCTAGAGCACTCATTGTATTTCTTCCTTTTCAAATACTAAATTGCACAAGAAAACTAGGCACCAATACCAAGCTCCTTCATGCCTCTTGAAATAAGTCATTTTGCAGTGTCTTCAGCATCTTCCTGTCCATAGCGACGCTTAAACTTGGCAATTTGTCCTAACCTTTCAGACATTTGCCGTCTTGCCCTGAAATGATAGACTTGACCAACACGGTGAATTTTTGTCATCATAATGTGCATCAACCTGCCACTCTGGGTCACATAGGATATCCATTGCAGCTGAGGGTGAACCCCCTTCTTCATTTTGTGTGAATCTGCAATTCCAACAACAGCACATTTAATGGTAAACCCAAAAGGAATTTCAACAAGTGTTGGTTTCAATCAGATGGTTCAGGTTCGTAACTTGGTACCCTATGTTATATATACATGCCAGGTGCTGACATCAAAAACAAATTGTCATTATTTTGTTCCCAAACAAATGAACAGCACAGTCAGAAAATGTTTTCTATAACAGAACTGCAACTATGGGGATATTAAGTCACTAAACAAATTCACTAATCTGATTATAGGGACAAATAATCAAGAATGACTTCCACTCCGTCAGCAAATCCCATTTGGTTTCCTCCTATTTCAATAAGAAACAACTAATTTTCCGATGCAGAAATGTCAAACGTCGTGCAAATCTAGTTTAAGGGGTAATGTTTCCAGCGTTCATAACTTCAATTCTTGTTTGTATACCAGATTATGAAGTACATAATCAATCATTTCTTTCTCTATTATTCTCTGTTTGTGTTAATCATGTGGCCCTATGTTATACATAAAAGAAAGATCTACCTATCCAATGAGGTTCCACATATAACACGGACAGCCTCACCCTTCAGCAACAACTCATATTCTTTTCAACTAGCTTCCTTCTTTAGCATCTTAAGGCATGCTCCCCATTTCACATCCATTTCGATCTATGGCTAAAAGTACTGTATTCATCAATTATCTTCTTCACCAAAACGAAACTACAAACTGTTTGTGAAAATGCCTCACTGAAGCCTAATTTGTCATTCTGTGAATTTTTAAGGAATTAATTTCCATTTAGCATAATGTCTGTATACAGCACTGGCCTTCTCTCTCAATTTTCACTAGCATCAAGATTCAAAGCAAAAGAATTTTTGAAAAAAGAAATGCACCTGTCGTTTAATCTACCTGAAGTTCGAAACGACAGGTACCTGTGATTCCTTAACACACAAATCCAAACTGGATATGCATACATAAATTTCTTTAGCAGCCAGAAAGAAAACTGAAACCAGAACAAACACTCACCTGTTGCTTTTGATGGCGGCGGTGCCGGCGGAGAAGGGTACAGAGGTGGAACGAAAAAACAGGATCGTCGACAGAAATTTGCAGCCGAGGAAGCGAGACTGAAACTGAAAGTGTTAGGTTTGAAATTGGGCTTTCTTTGGGCTTATCGGATGCAGCCCAATATACTTTCCAAGAATATACCTAAGTTTTTTTTTTTTTTTTTTTGGAAATTAAATATACTTGCCTAATTAATTGACACACACCTACCAACTTCAATATAAGTAAATAAATCAATCTCAAATGAGTGTATTCTAAGTTATTATATATGAGTCTTCTTTCGTGTTGATGTGTGTATATATACAAAAATAAATTGAAAACTATTATATGTTCAAAAATAATAATAATAAATAAATAAATAAATTGAAATCCGTTAGATCAATTTTTGTTATACTTATTGATATATATATATTACATGTATCGATATATAAGAATTAATCAATAATTATAATTAAATAAAAAATAATTTAATAAATTTTTTTATTTTATTTATATAGATACACTTATATGAACTGCAGTAAGAGTCTATATTAACAATTTTCTATTGAATATACTTTTTAAATTTGAAAAAAAAGAAAAGAAATATAGATCTTCCTCCTAGTCAAAATTTTGAAATATATTTTCTATTTTAATAATTAATACACGGTTGAAAAGCAATAGCATGATAGGTTGCCCACTAATCAAGTAACTATAAGGAGTTGTTAGAGATGATAAGCAACCTTAATTAATATAAAAAAATTGGAAATGAGATTCCCCACATGCCATTTACCATTTAATTTCATTATTTAAGTGAATGATATTTGTGCTACATGTGTCTGTTGTATAGGTCATTCAAATTATTGACACTTTTTTCATTTAAAAGTCAGTCAATTTTTATCATTTGATGCCCCATCATTGTTTAGAAGTGAAAATGTGAAAGTGATGATACTCATGGAATCATGGACTTTTAGAGATGATAGAGTGTGTGATTTCCCATCCATTTTTTGTCAAGTTTTTGGTAAAAAGGGCTGCAATTTATTCCACTAGAATGGTATGAAAAACGTTGTAAGCAATAGCATCATAAGCTGTTCGCTAATCAAAGTCACTATAAGGAGTTGTTAGAGATGATAATATATAAGCGACCATAATAGAGAAAATTAGCAATGAGATTCCCCACATGCTATTTAATTTCATTATTTAACTTTGATTTGTCTGTTGTATATTTGTATAGGTCATTCACTTTTATAATAAGTGATTTTCACTTAAAAGTCAGTCAATTTTTATTTGTTTAATTTAATCAAAAAGCATATATTACCCATCCATCCATAATTTATATAATTATATTGCTTGTGATTATGACATTATCATAATTAATTTGTAAAATTATTGTATTGTTAAAACCTTAAAATTTAGTACTACCCTTTGCATTATTGCTTTAGATGGACATCAACAAATCATGCAAAATGATTTTTTTTTTCTCAGATTTATATAATTAGTAGAATAAATATTTCATATTGTTAGAGCCCTAAAGGCTGGGACTGGGAGACCAAAGTGATATTCATGGACGATGATTCTCCAAAGAACTTGATTGTCTAAGACCTGAATCATGTCTCACCTGAAGTCAAAAACCATATAATTTGCATAAACCAAGACATAAGCATTCATTATTTACATAAGCTGTTTCGAAACAGCAAATATTCAATAGCATAAACATACACAATCTGACATGGTACATAGAAATTGGAAATTACACGACCAGCATGCTTAATACACAAAGTGCAAATGACATGCTGAATACACAAACATGAATGGTATAGTCCAAGGCAAATCAATGCAAACCTAATTTGCTTTATTTAGGCTACTACCAGAATCCACTCAAGGTAGCAGTAAAATACTTAATGATTCACATCCACACTGACATTATAAGAATACAACACAACTGGTCTCCTCATCAGAGGCAGACTTTACTCCTGAACAAGGCATTCTTGATTTCCAGCCACCACAGCGTGGTGTGAGCTTTGGTTAATAGCATCCACTTCTTCAACAGATGATTTCACATTGTCATCTTCAATCATGTTCGGAGCCTCATTGTCACTGCCACTACCAGTGTAGGAAATGGCTTCAAAGATGAGAGCATTCACTTCCTGGAATCTCGCTTCAGAGAGAGAAACCTCAGCAAGCAGCCTCCAAGCATTCTCCTCAGATGCTTCCTCATAGTCTTCCTTCCTTTTTAGCACCATATGGCCACTAATTTCCCAAACAGCTGGGTTCACTTGGGTGTCAAGAAGTTCAGGACTCACTTCACCAAGAGCTTGTTTCTCCGCATAACACTGTTCATCAATATGTATATTGTTTTAATTAATAAGACAAATATAAACCAAGCATTTATCAACATATCACGGAGCAAACAGAATCGCCTCTACCATGTTTCAAGTTCATTACCTGGGGCAAGAGAAAGACCCGCTTTCCACAATCAGAGATGAGCACATTGTAAGGTATGTTGTTCTCTTGCAGGCAGATGCAGGCATCCGAGATGATGCTGGAAAAATCAAGCAGAGTATTTCCACCCTCAAATAGAAGGCCTCTGACAGGGTAATTCACAAGCTCAGAGATTTTGACACCACAGTCCAAAGTTGCAATCTTCTTCGATGGTGCCTTCTCAATAGGAAAGTGCACAGCCAAGTAATAAGCCTGTCCCATGGAACTATCAGATTGCTTTTCCTATAATTTTTTTTTTTCTTTTCTTTTATGAGTAAGATCAAGTTTCTTCTTTCTTCATTTCCCAATTCACTAACTACTTGCGAAAAATTATATCAAATACAAATTCAATTTCATCAAAACCGAGGTCAGGTGCAAACAAACCTGGAAGTGAAGATGGTTGATGGTAGCAAATGCACCCAAGCTGTTGTAACCCAAGCGGAAGTATGGATTCCCAGCTTCAGCTGCCATGTAAAGAGCAAGCAACAGGCTCTCACGGTCAATCCTCTGTGGCAAGCGATCCAGAATTCGTGGGATTAAAAGCACATGCCCATACTCAATAGGGCTAACCTGTTGTTATATAAGCACAACAAAGGTCACATATTATCATGACACACAATTCCTTTTCCCCACTCAAATTCTTTTCTCCAATAACGAACAATCAGACATCACAAATATGAATAACTTACATTAATGGCAACCACACTAGGAGAATTCTCAACATCAATTGGGGCACTTGGAAAGAACTGAATATCACCATCTTCACTTGCTTCAAACTGGAAGAGCACCTCTTCTTGACCAACTTTAGTGAAGTTAAATTTGTTCCCATCAAAAGGCTGGAGGACCTTGTCCACACGGAATTCAGTTGGCCTCTTCTTCAAGTGACGACCCTCATTCAGTTGGGCAATGAAACCATACTGGCCAGGAATCACCTAGATCCATATCATCAAAGAGTTTGCATCAATACCATATCCCCAAATCAGTAGAACACCATAATGCATTTTCTTTTTTTTTTTTTTGCTCAAATTGTGAGCTAAACTAGCGAAGATATATCATGAATATGAGAACAGACCTTGGTTTCACAGGCGGTGACATCATACCGAAAGAGCCCCCTCTGCATACGTTCCTCCCACTAAAAAATCCAAGTAATGCACAAATTTAAAATCATTACTTCAATTAGTAGCAGAAGAATAAAGAACAAATGTTGAATCATCAATTCTTAATTTGCTTAAATAATTATACCTCCCCAAGAACGAGAGAGTCAAGGAAAGCAACAGGAGGCTCGATATTCTCATGTCCAATCACCTTTTCCTCGCAAACAATCTTGTTCACTTTCTTGAAAGCATACAAAGGGAGCTTTGCATCTATCCATGCAGCCAACAATGAACATAAACCCAATTACAAAACAAACCTCAATGAATCAACCTAAAAAAAGTAAAGGTGCCCACATAGAAACCACACATAAGAAGCAATAAAAGCTTTTATTTCAGCAAAATACCTTGAATGCAACACTTCTGAAGGCAATTACGGCCACAGCCACCAATCTTTCTAGCACCATCTTCAGCCTCATCTTTTTGGAAATTCGACACGACAGTAGGAACCCTCTTAATACTCAACATCAATTTGTCAGTCATCTTTACTTAAAATTCTCAAAATCCCAATAAACTTTGCTTTAAGTAGAGAAATCTAACACTTCTAAAAAGTACTTTTTTATTATTGCTTGCAGCTATTCAATCTATAACTATAAATACTCTAAGCAGCAAAGGAGAAGAGAGAACCACCGCCGGCGAGGAAGAGGAGATCGGACGGGCTACCGCCTTCAGAAGGCAAAGCACCACGTCCACCGTGCTTCGAAGGGTTGCTGCTCTCAATCACACATCCCTTACGTCGAACCGCACGGACATGAATTAGAGGCCGAGGTACTCCGTGTATAGCCGTGATGTCTACAACTTGTCTGACCTGGGTATTACCCCCACACCCTGAAACTCCTTTTGCAGAAACTACCACCTACCCTTTTCACCCAAACACAAACCCACTAAAAAAAACAGCAAAAGCTCAATTCTTGAACCTGAAAACCTCTTGAATTCACCTTTTATTGAACTGGGTTGTTTTTTTCTTTGTTACAAAAAAAAAAAAAAATTGATTGCAGGGAAGGCTTTAAAGAACAAACAGAGAGATAAAAGAAGATCTAAATTTAGAGGAAGGTTTTGAGATGTGGAAGATAATGTAGGAGAGAATACGTTATTATATAGATAGGAGAGAGGAGGCAGTGGTGTGGTTGTGATTAGAGCACAGAGATGTGTGAATACTATTATTTTGCTACAATAAATATTGAAAATGATTTTTTTTTTTAAAGAGAAAAAAAAAAAAAAAAGCCTGTGTTGTAGGTGAGTTTTGCGTCGGGTTCTCCCAGTAAATTCCAATGGAGGAAGGGTTTTGGCCGGAGATGGTCCACGACACCGTACGATTGGCGGAAAATTCCAGTTTCTTTCGATTTTAGAAATTGCCTGTAACTGCAAAGAAAAATTAAACATGACTCTTGACTTTAATCCTTTTATTTAATTATTGTTTATTGGGAAAGTAAAAAGTGTAATGCACGCGCGCTCTGTTGAAAGAATTATTGGTGTTTCACGTGAGAGATACTTGTTTTTTCAAGGTGCATTTTTTGTCCATTACACAAATCTAGTTTTAATTTAATTCATGACCTCTCAGTTAACCGAAAGAAGTAGTTAAAGATATAGTAATTTATTTGTATAATATAATTTCATATATTTTTTTAATTATATAAACTATTTAAAAAGTATATAATAATAAATAATAATTTATTATCTTTGATTTATATATTATTAAAATTATTAATAACAATTATTTAAAAATAAATTTTAAAATATAAATATTATTATTTAATTTTTTAAAATAATTATATGTATAAATATTATAATTATTTAATTATTAATTAATATTTATTTAATTATAAATAATAAAAAATTAATTACAAACATTTAATTTGAATGAATTTATTTGTTCTTAGCAATTTTTAATGAGGGTAAACTAGTCTAAATAAAAAATAAATACAAATCAACTATAAATTAATAAAAAAAACTCTAAAATAGAATTTATTAAATCCGTACGTGTTTTGAATAAAGATTTCTATCATCTACTGATTTTGGAGTTTTACAAAACATTTAAATTATAGCTAATTAAGGAAAAACTTCTATCAGCTACCTCAATCGACTAAACCAAAATGCTCCCTAAGTTGGTTATAATATTTTTTTAAATATGATATTTACAAAATGTTGAGACGAGCAAACTCACTAAAAGCAAAAGCTCTCCTAATAATTTTTTTCATCTAATGCTTTTGATATCCAATAATTATAAGGGTTTTGACTATTCTAAAGTTCGAGTCAGGTAGACTACAAAAGAGAAAAACTTTCTTAACATCTATTTTTTCTATCTATAAAATAATTCCGATATTTATTTAAAATCAATCTCTTAAATCTATGTTTTCTCCTAATTCGAGATCATTTGTTTTTTTCTAATTTTTTTTGGTAAGGATTTTTGCACTCCTTCTCTTGATAATTGCACTCTATTTTGACTTTATTAACTATTTAAATGACTTAACTATCCTTAATTTAAAATAATTAAGTACCTTTTATAATCAATATTAACTCAAAAAATTATTTAATTCATATAGATAAAAATCTAATAAATTCAATACAAATAATTTATTTTGATTTAAGAATTTTTATATTATAATCACTGAGAATTATTAATAATTTTCTTATTTTATTATGTTATTTTTATTTTGTGTTCAACTTGTATTGTTAGAATTTTAAAAATAGTTATATTTATTTGCTAAAGTAATTATGCAATAAACATTTTTTAGTTTTTAATTCTTTAATGCTTTTAAGTGTTTATACAAATGATATTTATATTTAAAAAAATCAGTGATAAATTTGATTTTTTCAATCAATTCTTTTTTTTTTAATAAAAGTAATAGGATATAATACTGAAAATATTATATGTATTGAAAAAATTAATATAAAATAAAATAATTAAAAAATACTTTATATGTATTATTTTTTTTAAAAAAAATAGAACCAATTAAATTGATAAAGTATTCTTTTTAGTTATTTTATTTTATATGAATTTTGTCAATACATATAATAGTTTTTTTATTGTATCCTATCATTTTTATTTAAAAAAAATGAATGAAGAAAATTAAAATTAAATTCACCGTTGATTTTTTAAAAAAATGTAAATATCATTTGTATAAACACTTAAAATAGTAAATAATTAAACATTAAAATATATATT
>CATIWK010012287.1:0-10601 GCA_949634005.1 Mallotus japonicus | reverse complement strand
TAACCACTAACTAACAAAAATAACTAAATAAACTAATAAAACTAACCTATGTTCAAAGCTCGATCTATGATGATCCGGGAAGAGTTTGAACGATCTGAGGATATATTATTGAAGTTGAGAAGGTGAGGAATCCATAGACACGGGAAACGCCTT
Organism: Mallotus japonicus; assembly: GCA_949634005.1. Classification (NCBI taxonomy): domain Eukaryota; kingdom Viridiplantae; phylum Streptophyta; class Magnoliopsida; order Malpighiales; family Euphorbiaceae; genus Mallotus; species Mallotus japonicus. The sequence goes on along the minus strand of CATIWK010012287.1, from coordinate 10,448 downwards.
CATCCGACGGTCGGATCTTCGCCGACGACCAAAAGAAATCCGGCCAAAACTTGAAAAAAATGCAGAAAAGGAAGAAAAGGCTGCTGTCCGTGGAGCTAAAGGTGGCTGTCCGGCGTCTGGGTGGCGGCGAGGAGGCTGCAGGTGGTGGTTGGCGGGGCTGTGTGGTCTGTGCAGTGGCAGGAGCGGATGGACAGAGGCAAAACGCAAGGAGAGAAGAATAAGAAGTAAAGGAAAGAAAGGAGAAAAAACCACTGTAAACTAAATTTTTTTTTAATAATAATAATAAAATCATTTTTATTCTCTACCACTCAAATCTCCACACACACACTATACACATATATAAACATATATATTTAACAATTAATTTAATTAAATAAAATTACTCAACTAAAAATAATTAACAATAATATTAATATTATTAAAATAATATTTAACATCAAAGATTCAAATTAAATTTCACTAAATAATAATAATTAAAATAATAAAAATTTTTTTATTAACACTGCAAATCCCGAATTAAATTTTATTGAATAAAATACGAGATATTACAAATAAATAAATTTTTGAGCTAAATTTTGAATTTTGAATTTTGAATATTCTCTGATTTCTCCAATTCTCTATAATAGCATAAGAGTATCCAAAGGACCCTTTTGTCAGTATCCACACTACGTAATGCGAGAAAGGTAGGGGATACTAAGATTGAAATTATATATATATATATATGAGAATTTCTAAGGATTGAATTATTTTCTATTTACTTTCATCTTTCTTGGGTGTTAATTTGTGAGTATTCACAAATTCAGTTGAGAAGTTTGCTCTTCACTTTATAATTTATACAATATTGATTTTGAGTTATTATTTTAGTTTTGAGTTATAAGCTTTGTATTAAACTAATATTTTGATGGATTGTTAAATTTTGGAAAGACTTAATAATAGATTTTCTTCATTTTCTTTGTTAGGATAGATAGTTATCTTTTTTATTATCATTATTGTTTTTAAGTTAATTTTGTATAAATATTGTTTTCTTTCTATATAGAATGGAAGCTGCGAAAAAATTACAAGAATGGAAGATCAAGGGGTGAGAGCTCAAATTCATGAAGACTTAGGAGAATAGATCTCAACATTTTGAGGAGTTACATAGCTATGTGCAGTAAAAGCATAGTTGTGCATGAAAGAAGTTTTCAGATCTGCAAAGAAGGAAGCCGCACAACTGTGCAATGAAGACACATGACTATTATGCCTAAGTCCCTAAATTTTCAATTCCTTGGAAGTGCTTTCTACACAGGTGTGTTCAAAAAATGGCACACCTATGCTTGATTTGATGCAATTTCACCTTTTCATCTCAGCAGCAGACATGGCTGTGTGCATGCTAGACACAACTGTGTGCATGCTAGATATAGTTGTGCCTGAGTTTAGAATTTTTAAGAATGTACACAAGCATGAGCAATTTTGACACAATTGTGTGTCGACAACTGTCAAACCAAAATTCAAAATTTGAGAGAAATTTCAAAGGAAATATAAATTCACACTTTCCATTTTTTTAGTAGGAAGTTTTGGGGTTAGCCACCTTAAAAAGAAAGGAGAAGAACAATTATCATTTTCACTATTTGTTTTACCATTAACTTTTAAAATAAATTTATTTTTCTATTCTTATTCTTCCTATCAATTCATTGATTGAGTATAGAAGATTCAAGAACACAAAAGCAGTTATGTTTTTCAATTGAAGAAGAAGTGAGAAGGGTTTTTTCTTTTAACTATATCTTTAGTGATTATCTCTTGAGAAAATGATGTTGTGTGAATTCTTTATTTTTGTATTTCATTTCTCAAGCAACATGAGTGACTAAATTATTTAGTTAGGATTTTTAACCTAATTCAATATGGAACTTAAATGATTTAAATAATGAATTAATAGATATTTATACTTTGGTTGTTATTGAATTTAATTCTTTCTTTGGATTGATTACCCAATGAATTGAATTGGATAATAGAATTTAATTGGAAGATAGATTCTATTATAGGCTAAATAACAACCTATTAACTCATTAAATTAGTTGAGAAACAATTTAATGGTTAATATTATATGAGAAGTTGTGATTAAATTTGAATATAATTGACTATTCAATTTAGTGAGAGCTTAATAATTGATTAGTCATTATATTCGTTTAATTATGAGATTACTTGAGAAAGAATTTAATTTTTAAAGATGCTTGCAAATTGAGTGAATATCATAATTGATAAGAAGATTTAAAATGATCTTTTGATGAGCTGACCCAGAGCTAAAACCTTAACCTTTGTTAATGTATGTTGAATTTAAATAAATTTTCTTTAGTTGTTGCTTTAATTTACAATTGGATAAATTTTGATTGTCTCAACAAATAACAAGCCAAGAGTAATTCAATACTTAATTTTTCAATCTCTATGGGACAATCTTTATTATATTACGTCCGATCTATATTCTTGCGGGGGCACCACATGCTAACCAATATAACCTAAACAAACACACTCCACAACTAATATGAAATTTCAAAGGATCAACCCAATTCCTAATTTTCATGAAGAGGAGATACCATACTACACACATTGTAAATGCACATATTCTTCTTAACCTATTGTTGGGTTTTTTTTATTGAACGAATCGGGTTCAATATGCAAGCGTGACAGAGGAATATTTTCTCAAAGTAACACCTGACTTCTTTGAGATAATTATGAATTCTTAAACACATTTACCATAATTTGTTTGGATTCCAATGAGATTTTTGTAAATTTTAGTAAAGTGTGTTGCAAAAGTAAGGAAAATGGAATTTCGAATTAACAAGATTTTATTTCAAGTTGATAGAAAATAAAACAAGATGACGGGAAAGAAAAATAAAGTTGCTTGAACTCTGTAAACTGAAAGCTGTAACTGACTGATTTTGGTTGATTGATAATTGGTTTGTGTTGTATTTTATTGGTTGAAACCCAAAAAAGCAAAATATTACCACTAAGTGGTAAATTCCTGGCCAAAGGCTAGTAACTTATTTTATTTATTTAGCTTTTATTTTCTCACATTATGGGAAGTATTTTTCAATTCCAATGCAAAACAGTCCCTCCTTAAACTTAGTATTGTAGGTGAATCCAACATTAGAATGCCTTAAAAGACTTTTTTCCATCAACAGTAATTTCAATTGGTAAAACTAATATTGCATTAGTTACCCTTTTATTACAATGAGCCTTAGTTAACTTAATGTTGCACTTTGTCATCTCCACAAATGGCTTTTTAAAAACCATCCTTTTTGGTTGATTCGGTCTAATAGCCTAAATTGTTATGCCACTTAAGGATGTTACCCCTCAAGTTTTTATTGAATAATATCTTTCTCAAACTCCTTTTTATTTAAAATTAAATTCTCTGTAGCTTTATGCCTGAATTTGGCCTTAGCATAAGGTTGGACCTCCTGTTTCTTTTGCCTCATTTCAGCTGGTCTTTGTCTCTGCAATCTCCTTTTCTATGTATGAGTTAAAGGTTTATGAAACTTATTGTGCACCACCCTATGCCAATGCTTGTTTGGTGGAACATGTTGTGGCATTATAAATTTATTATTAAATTTTACTGTAGGCCTTTCATCATTCCTTGGCTTAAATTTATGGTTTTTTTTGAAAGAATTTAGTACAAGTTATAGTTTTTTGTCTAGAGTTGAGAGCTTTCTTTTTATTGTTGGACATTTTTCTTATGGAATAGGTCTCCAATAGCTCCTAAGCTTGTTTGGTCTATTGTTAGAAAACTGCACCACCTTTTCTTTTTCTGTAATTTTCTTCAAATTTACATTGATAGAGTTGGTTGATGTCACTGAGGAAAGTGAGTTTTCTTGTACAAGTACTACCTCCTTTTCTACATTCAAGTCTACTCCCATCCTTGGGGGCTAAGGAGAAGGTAAATTGGTTGAGGAATAGGCACTTGACATTAAGAAATTAGTGTTTGGCCTTGAGATTTTAATTATTCCTTAGGTGGGATGTTACCCCTTGTGCTTTGCTTTTGTCCTTGGGGAATTAGTTTTTGGCCCTAAAAAATTGGTTCTTGGCACTAGGGAATTAATATTTGACCTTGAGGAATTGATTTTTCCTCATAAGGAATATTGCCCCCTAGGTGTAGGTCGCGAGGTTTAGCACGCGCCCAAGTGTTGGGTGTCTACACTAGGCTTCTTCCTTGTTGAACAACCTCCTGATTATAAATCTCAAGCTGCAAGCTTAGATTTGTCTTATTATCATTATTAGGAATCTGGACTCCTTTAGACTTTGGTCTAGTAGATGATTGTTCAAGTTCCTCCTAATACTGAACTAATTATTTTTGGAGTAGAATTCTCACTTCCTTGTTTATAAAGTTGTTCATTCATTTTGGCAAACAAACTTATGGTCTATTATAGAGTTTTCTAAATAGTATTACTGAGAAAATTATTAATTTTCATAAAGCTTTTAAAAGCATTATTTAGCTGTGATATTAAGTCATGTATCTCTTTCATTCCTTTTACAAAAAGAGCTTGGGCATTAGTACTCGCACAAGTAGCAGTAGTATCAATGATTTATAAATTTTGGCATGTAAAGCTAAGAGGTGCCTTGGTCCAAGAGTGATCCTGAGGCACCAAGCCTTCATTAATTTATTTTCACAAACCACTTATTTTTATAGGTGAATTGTTGGTCCAGTAACCAACTTCAAAAATTTCTTTTTCATTTCTTAATCTGTTCATCTCATTGGAATGAGTCCCATCGAGCGTGCCAAAGATTGTTGGTGTTTTTTTTTTGGACGAACCAAGTTCGATATGCGAGCATTCTAGAGGAATATGTCCTCAAAGTAACACCTAACTTCTTTCAGAAAATTGTGAATTCCTGGACCGCCTTTACCATAATTTGTTTGGATTCCAATGAGAGTTTTATGAATTTAAGTAAAGTGTGTTACAAAAGTAAGGAAAATGGAATTTTGAATTAACAAGGTTTTATTACAAGCTGATGGAAAATAAAATAAGATGACAGGAAAATAAAATAAAGCTACTTGAACTCTTTAAACTAAAAGTTGTAATGGATTGATTTTGGTTGATTAATAATTAGTTTGTGTTTTATTTGATTGGTTGTTGGTTGGTTATGATGGATTATGATGTTGGTCCTATCTTCCTTGCTTTTATAGCTAGACAATTACTTACAGGTTACTTCTCTAAGAAATTCTAGACATTTCCACTTCATCAATGATTCAATTCCTTAGGCTCCTTAGCTTATAATGGGAATTCTAGAGATTTTTGTTTCTTTAATGCACCAGATAATTCCAAAAGCTTTAAGTGTCTTCCTCTTCAAGGTTGTCTATTGGCTGGATTTTAGAAATATTTATGGGCTAACAAATATTTTGAATTTGAGCTCAAACACCTACCTTTTATTATAAAACAACATTATCCATCAAAATTCATGTCTTATACACCATAAAGATGGTGTGGTTGAAAACAACACCAGTGTATTGCTTCAAGGGCTTTGCTTTTTTCAAGCTTCATTACCTTAATTTTTCTAGGATGATGTAGTTTTGACTAATACTTATATTATTCATTGCATTCCTTCCTCATTATTAAATTATCAAACTCCATTGTAGAAAGTGTTTGATAAACTTCCTTCCTATACTCATCTTCATTTCATTGGTTATTTGTGTTTTACATCTCTAGTTTATCCTTGTCGTAAGAAATTTGATTCTTGCACTAGAAAATGTATTTTTTCTTGGTGATTCTTAAGAAAACAAATGCTATAAATTTTTATGATCTTAATAATAATTCTATTTTTTCTTCTAAAGATGTTCATTTTTGTGAACATATTTTTCTTGTAATCATTATACACCTGATGTTCCTATTTACTTTCCCATTAACTTGTTTTACCTACATATCATCCTCATTTTTTTTCCTCTTAATTTTGATTTACTTCATTATCCTTATTATCTTATTTTGATTTTTTTTATTTTTGCCCATTCCTTTTTAGATTCTCTTTTTTCTTCTTTTTCTCGTACTCCATGTCTTAGGTGAAGTACTAAAACATTTAAATTAAGTAGTTACTTTCTTAATTAGCATCATTCTTTACAAAACCAATGTACAAATTCTTCTACAATATGCTTTACATCTTTTTCCATTCAAAATTATCCTTCTTATAATATTTTCTTCAGCTCATAAATACTTTTCTTTATCCATATCTTCCATCTTCGAACATTATGATTACTTATAAGCTATTAATTATGATCATTGAAAAATTACAAAGAAGAGCTTGATGCTCATATGGCAAATAAAATTCAGAAAATGGTTCCTTTAACCCCTTACCAACATGTCATTGGTTCCAAATGTGTCTATAAAGTCAAATTTAATACTGATGAGTCTAATGAAGATATAAGACTTGTTTGGTTGCTAAGGGCTAAATTAAACAATTTAGTAATGACTATTAAGAAACTTTTAACCTTATAGCTAAACATACTACAATTATATTGATTCTTACTTTAGTTACTATAAATAATTGGTTTGTGTCTCAACTTAATATTAACAATACTTTCTTAAATAGCGACTTTGTTAAGACTACATATATGGTTATTCTTGATGGCTTTCAATTTCAAGGGGTGTTTGAGTAATATTGATGAATTTGATAAGCCTTAGTAGTTGGTATGTAACTTGCAAAAGGTACTAGATGGTTTAAAATATGCTTCTAGATAATGAAATGCAAAATTATTTGAATGCTTAATCAATAATGGGTACTCACAATTAAAGGTAATTATTCCCTCTTTACTAAACAACATAAGTTTGATTTTATTGTTTTCTTTAAATATGTCGATGACATCTTGATTGTAACTTTGAATAATGATTTGATTTTCAAGTTTAAAGACATTTAAGCAGTAGTTTCAAAGATAAAAGACTGAGGAATTTCTAAGCATTTCATTGGATTATAAAGAATTAAAAGTAATTTCTATTTAAATATTTATTTTTAATTATATTCTAAAATTTTAATTTTACAATTTATAATTTTTAATTTTTAATTTTTAATTAAAATTCATAAAAACAAAAATACAATTATATGAAGTATCTGAATCAAGGTTAGATTTATTAAAAAAAACTTGATAATTGTAAATAAAATCACAACTTTACTACAATAATCATGGATGATAAGTGCATAAAATGCATACATTTTAAGCACTATTCCTTTAATGTTTCAAAAGTATAGTTAAGGGATGTGACTATTTTTTTAGTAACTAGAAAACAATTAAGTAATTTTTTAGAAAAATATGTAAATGATCATCCTTTGTCCCTTTTTAAGTATATTTGGATGCCTTTTATATCTTCTCTCATAATGCTTTTGTGGTGTCATTAAGCAAATATTGTGGAGGGAAAAAATGTCTTAAAGAAGGAAAATTTAAAGGAGCAAATCAGTGAACAACTGTGTAATACCCCGACACAATCGTGTACTGCCATAAGAAAAAGTTAGGAATCATGACATTGTTGTGCACACCCTACGACATAGTTGTGCATCCCTAGTTTACCAAGCCTATTTGGAGCCCAACACAACCATCCAAGCCCCCAGCTGTGCACTAAACCGCCTTATAACTCATAAAATTTTATCTTATACAAGGACACTTGGAGGGAATATTCATTGATTTTAGGGAAAATTTCAAGGCATATGGGAGGTATAAAAGTATCATTTTCTAGAGAAGAAAGGAAGAAGATGGATCATTTTGGGGTTTTGTGCTCTACCTAGCTATCATCAAGAAGGGAAAAGAACCATCACTTCATCCATTAATCATCACCACCTTCCACCTTTTTTACAATCAACCACCCCCATTACATGATTTTCCTCTTTAGGATCTTAGCTAGAATACATTATTTTCTCAAGCAATCATGGCAAGAGTAGAGAATCTTCATTGGGCTTTAAGATTTGGGAAAACAATCTACTTAAAAGGTTTCCTTTATTTATATTCTTCATCCTTATGTTGTGTACTTAAGTTATCAATTTTGAATATGAGGTTTGTTATATATTACTTTGTATTTGTTTTTGTGATGAGTGACTAGTTTCATTATAGTTGATGTAAGTACACTTGAGTTTCTAATTTTTGCATGCAAAAAGATGTTCTTATACATGAGTTGGTCTTTGAACTTATTATTTGAAATAGTTTAACCATCTATCATTTTGAATGACATGATTATATTGAGAGATTAATTGTGTTGTGGACCTAAGACTTAACCTACTGATTGCTCTAGTAGTCGAGAAACACTATAATGATTAATATTGCTTGAATGCCTTGAGCTTAAAATTGGTAGTCAATGTGTTAAGTGATTAGTGAGGTAAGAGTCCCCTTTAATCCTCAATGCATTATTTATTAATCGACTTAGTGAATGCTTGAGAGATTTGTTAAGTTTTATAATGGCATGCATCATGTATGACATATCAATAAATTATAAAATTGGAATTGACTAGTGTGTGAAGTCAAATTAGGGGAAAGAAATCCCAACTTCTTGCATTTGATCATGCATGTTTAGTTTAGTTTAGTGTAGTTTAGTTCATTGCCTAATTTAGTTGTTAATTATTTAACCTTTATTTTGATTTTCTAAACAAACAAACACTAAAAGTAGATTCAATACTTAATATTTCAATCTCTATAGGAACAATATCTTTCTATGCTACTTGTATGACATGTATACTTATGGAATACAGGTCAAGGGCATCCAATCAGTTTAATATCATTATCACATGTAAAAAATCTTTCAACTGAATGCTCATTATCCTTCAAATAGTCAAGGGCATCCATCAATTCCCATTTCTCCAATCCTAATTTTTTTTAACTCCATTGTAATTTCACTTGTAATGTATATACGTTAGTTAGTAGCTATGATCATACATGCAATTTCTTTCATTGAATAAGTTACTTCCTTAAGCTCATTAGAAATGATATCAAAAGTGATTCTTTTTTTACCTCTTTTTGAAGGTAGCTTTAATGGCCTTGAAGTTGATGAAAAACTATCATGGGATGGTGATTGTGGGACATATTGAGTCAAAAGATCTTGTGTATCTAAAAGCACATCATCATTCATTTACATCTTATTAGTGTCTTCAATATGTAAATTTTGTTTTGCTTGCCACCAATGAATTTTTTCCTTCGCAGTTTTAGCTGCATTTTCATTTGCTGGATCTTATTCAAATAACTCAATAGGCGTCTTCCAAAAAATAAAATTCTTTGTTCCACACTAAACAATATTCACTATTAACCTGTAATCAATAATAAGTGAGCATTAAGCACCACAGTATTTATACATATAAAATATATAGTAAGGATTAACAAAATAAAAAAAGTATAGGAAACATATCACATAAACATAGATGTTAACACAGTATACATATGGTATTGAACTGTCATATATAACTATATATGACCTTTATATATCATAGTGATGAATTGAAATGTTAGAAGATATCTTAATCTTGTAAGTTGCAATTTAGGCATCTGAAAAAGACATCAAGTTAGATGAGCATTTGACTGGCACTCAATTTTATAAGCACATAATCATAAATGTTGCTGACTTTTTTTACTTTTTTCCTTTTAATCAAGCAACAATTTCCATGACTTGAACATTTTTTCCTATAAGACAAATGATCATTTCAAGAACACAAAATGACAGTAGATGATCAATGCACTAAAACCCCTATCCTCATGAAATTCTAGACACAACTGAGTCCACATAAATTATTTTTTAACACAATTGATAGTTAAATTTAATTTAATATATTCAATATAAATTTAATCTATTTACTATAATTTATGCAGCAGTCAATGTCTAAGAAAAAGTCATCTCAAAACAACTAGTAAGCTTTCAAGTTTAGATAAACGTACATGTTGGCGACATGGTTTAGTGTACGTCCAAATATTTGGCAATCACGACACTGTGCAGGGTTTACAACCTAAAAATAAGCAATAAACTTATATTTTATTTAATTAGAAAATTTAATTTTGAATTCTCATTACTTAAATATTTGCTTTACATGCATCAATTGAAAAACATAAATTAAATAAAAAATAATAAACTTATGTACCAATTAATCAAAATCAATAGGCCGTGTTTAAATTGCAAAAATGTCAAAAGTCTTTTTTTTAAATAATCAAAACAGTGTGTTTTAACGTGGTGCTTATGTGAATCGACTCAAATTTTTCTGGTAGCCAAGTCAGCAAAGTTTCATCGAATTTTCAATCGGTGCATGGAACTGTAAAAATTAAAAAATTGGTGAATAACATTGCCAAAATTAAAAAGATGTGTTAAAATTACAAAAAGCGCTAAAAGTCATTTTTTTTTAATTTTACCTCTTATAATTTCACTATTAGATATAGGGCTAAGCATGGAGATTAAAATATCCGAATTGAACCGAATAACCGAACTGAAAATCTCCAGAACCGGATTGGACCGTTGACTTTTTGACTTTATCCG
>CATIWK010012284.1:0-18232 GCA_949634005.1 Mallotus japonicus | reverse complement strand
AAATATTTGTGTTCCAATATTTTTTTAAAGATAGTTAAAGAGTTATTATAACTATCACCACTATATGAATCTTTATTTTGACAGTCAAAAGTTTATATGATTTCCATTCTTTTACTATCACTATCCTTATTTTTATTGTTATTTTTAAAAATTAAAAAATAAATGAATAATTATTAAGAACAATTACTTTCTTTAATCAATGTGCAGTAACATAGAAAAATAATTAATACGTACAAAATTAAAATTGTTTATTTATGCTGGCTAATGTCGAGCTTATATCTATATAAATTAGCCAAATTATGCCAATTGGCATTTTATTTTATTTTTTTAGTTCACCTTTAAGGTCATTTTATTTTTTTAAGTACATTAATTTGATTTTAATATGCTTTATATTGTATTTATTTTAATTTTACTATTTGCAAACTTTATTTCTTCCTCTTTCTCAAAATTTTATGGAAGTTGAAATAAAATTTGATTTTAACCTTTTAATTTTCAATCATTATCTCCTTTAACCGTTTAAACCATTATTTTCCTCAACTTTTCAACTTTCAAACCATTATTTTCTTCAATTTTTCAACTCTCAAGTCATTATTTCCCTCAACTCTTCAACTTTCATATATATATATATATAATGAATTTGATGATTTTTTTTCTACTTAAAATTTTCTTTCATTTATACTTACTATTTTCTTTACCTTTTTATATAAATCACTTTTTCAATGAAAATTTTTTTAGATTTATAATCCATCATTGATCATTCTACACTTAAAATCTCTATTGGTTATAATGAAGTTTAATGTTGTTGGTAACTTGAGAAAGTATAAATATTATTAAATCAATTTCAATTTTATTTTCAATAATAACTAAAAAAGTTAATTGAATTTATCTTCATTTTGTATTTTTCTTTCACAATATTTACACCACTAAAATACACAATATTATTGCATGAAAGTTGAAAAACTTTAATTATTTATCTGTTTGTTCATATTGAGATGTAGAAGGAATGACTAAATAGAAAATTTTACTTATTTTTCAAGTTGTAACATAAGATTTTTTTTATAACTTCATCTATCAATTTATTTTTTAGAAATTAAAATATTTTATATAATATTTTATTCATATTTTTAAACTACCCGCACATTACGCGAGCATATGTCTAGTTTATTAATAATTGAGAGGCACAACATCATGAATATTTTTTATTAATAAGAATATCAGATAATTTAAATATTTATAAATTACATAATAAGAGATAATTTTTTTTCATTTAAATTAAATAAAAATTAATTATCAAAATAAATGACGGTACAATTCGAATTTTATATTGATGATCGTTATATATATTTTTAAGGATATATATCTATAACAACTCGAAAGTGGATTACATTTATAAATTGCAGTTTTTCTTCTAGTTAAGATATGAAACTTAATTGTACCCTCTTTTTATTTATTTGTTAAGTGACTAATTATAAATAACTAAACAATTCTCTCGGCAGAAACCAGCAACATCACATGTCATTGGTAATCACTCTCCCTGAATTACTCCAACCACTTATAAATATTTGTCTTTTTGTTCTTTTAATTTTATGAAATTATTAAAGTTGTTAGGTTCGATCATGTAATAGTAAATAATATATGAATTCACGAGCTTAATAGAGAACTGATTCCTGTGTGTCTTAGATTGGACCTAACAAATAACATTCTGATGATAGGCATTGTGTTTAAGAAACGTTTTGCCTACTTTCAAAGTGTTTTATATATGGTTAACAAAAATAAAATACTTTTTTTTATTGCACATCTAACCATTGGATGTATTCCGAATACTCTGATAATAATAACATAATAACATAGCAAATGATAATTACATTTTGTTTTCATGTGTTATATATATAAGAAAATAACATTATACCAACAATTATTAGGACAAATTGGTAGGGGCTTTTCTCGTTTAAGTAACGTCATGAGTTCAAGTCATAATGTATGCAGCTGCGTTAAATTAATTGTTGAGAGATTTTTATCATAAGTGTGATTTTGTTTAGATCAAACTGAATTAATTGAAATCCAATAAATTCTAGATATTAGTTATTTTAAAAAATTATTAAATCAGATTATATTCTCTTTTGGTTAATAAATGATATATTTATATAATTAACTTTGTGTATTGGAAAGATTGATGAGATGCAATTATAATAAACTATTTGAAATAATTTTTCCAGAGTTTTATTTATTATTATTATTTTGCTTTCTGTTTCAAGTGAAAGCAATGAGTTTGACAAAATAAAATATGAAAGGAATAAAATTTTGGAGGTGTGATTCACGCATCCATATGGAACATGTAAGTAAACGCTTTCAATTGAGTCTTTTTCACTTCATGAAGGTTGACTTCTGCCAAGAAGTTTTACTTTCTTGTTTTATTTATTTTTTTAAAGGAAGTGATAAAAGGTGATAAAGCAAAACATTAACCAAAATGAAAATCCTTACTTTCTTAATGGATTAGCCTCTTTAGGAAACAGATTACTGGATGTGATGATACTATAAAGTCAGCACTGAAATTTGTATAATGATGCATGATCATGTAATTAATCACTAGTACGCAATTCAAGTCTTGTAATCTTCAAAAGTTTGGTCTCTCATAATTATTTTTTTGAAAGGCTCTTAATTAGGTTAAGTGGTAAAATGTGTTGAAAGAAAGTTGGGTTCGAATCTCTCATCCCCTCTCTTTTCTTTTATGGTATTGGAAATTAACCATTTAACTAGTTGTTTAAAAAAAATCTCCAAGAGGTTGCATGCCGCTTCCATTTACAAGTGAGGATTAAAGTTCGGTAAAATTACGCTATACATGTTTTTTTACCATAATTTTTAAATAAATGGTGAATTTTTTCAATGGTAACCTTCTATGTTTTATAAAACACTTTTTTTTAAAAAAAAAATTGTTTTCATTTTTATATTGTTGTTTTTGTTTCTTCATCTCATTCTCTTCATCTCTTTTTCTTATTTTTCTTTCTCTCTTCATTATTTTTATATTTTCTTCTAAATCCAATACTAACCATTACAAGATTTTCAAAATGATATATTTTAAAAAAAAAAAATCTTTTTCATGTTTTTATTAAAAGAGAGGAAATCCATAAATTTTACAATTAAATTTTCACCTCATATCTTATAAAACTTTACTTTTTTTTTTGTCTATTGAAAATTCACTACGTCACAAATCATCAAAAATTGTAATAGGTAGGTGTCAAATTTCCTCCTTTTTGGTTCTTTATCTTAATACTTGGGTGATTGTTGGGTTTTATTCATCTTCTTCTTATATTTTGTTGTTGTTGTTGTTATTTTTTTTAGGTTGTTATTGCATTATAAAATAGAGACAAACAAAACTATTCGAATTGGTTGCTGTCATATTGTTGTTGGGTAATTGTTACTATATTTAGTTTTTTTGTTGTTTTCTAGTTATTGTCAGATTCTTCATGTTTTTTTTTGCTTGTTTTAAGTTGTTTTTTTAGCTGTACTTTATTTGTTTGATTTCTTCAAATATTATAAATTTTTGAGTAAATGAATGAGTTAAAATTTTTAAACGAATAATTTATGATTTTTTACTAAATAAATTCAATAAATATGGTTTTTTTATTGTTGTTGTTGATGGTTTTTTACTAAATATATAAATTCAACAAGAAAAACTTGAAAAAAATAAAAAATGTGATAACGTCCCAACAACAACCAAGTAACAATGAAACAATTATAACTAGAATTAAAAAAAAAAATAGCAACAACCTAACAACTACCAGAAAAAAAAAAAAAAACAAAAAACAAGAATCTAACAACAAGAACAACATGATAACAGCCGAACAACAACAAGAAAAAACTAAATAATAGTAATAATAACCCAGCAACAACTAGAGAACAAAAAAAATCAAAAATATTTTTAGTTGGTAATTTTATTTGTAGTTATTTTGTGGTGGTTGTTGTGAAGTTATTGTTAGGTTCTTATTTATACATGAGAATAACTGCCTTATTTTTTTTTAAATAATTTGTCATACCATAACCTTTAGGGAAATTCTAGGGTTACTTTGATTTTTACTTACTTTCATTTTACTTTATTTTATTCACCATTGGATGAAAGTATATTTTCTCGTCCAATGATGGTTATTAACAAAATACATTTTACTTTGTAAAAATCAAAGTAATTCTAGAATGCACCATAACCTTAAAAGAAAGTCGACCATATTTTAAAAAATTCTTTATTTTGGTTATTTTTAAAAGTTCATGTAGTAACAGAAAAAGAAGCATTGACCAAAAAAAAAAAGCCAGTTCTATTTTGTACAGAGAGCAGTGCAGCCCAAATGAAAGAAAAGTATTGGGGCATAATCAAAGCCCATGTTTAGGCTTTTTGCCAGCCAACGCCAACTCTTGCCAACTTTAGATCATCCTCTTGGGCTCGACCTTAACTTCGACGTGACTTGTTGGATTGTTCTCCTTTACATCTTCGGCTTATGCACTTTCGAAGGACGTTTGTGGTTGTGGATATGCATAGGCTGTGTTCATTTGATTAGTTATTTCACCCCTGGAATTTTATAGAACAAAAAAACTGAACAATTTTTTAACTAAAATTGAATTGCTCAGGTACCATGTGTAAGGTCTTTTTTCTTAACTACAGGAAACATGAACCATACGTTAAAAAGACCGAAAATGCTAGATATAATTATATTAAAATGCACTGCTAGCTAGCTATTGATTTGATGATATCAACCTTTTATGAATTGATTAAAGGATAAATGATTGAAAATACTGAAACCTTTTCTTATAAAATTATCAATATGGTGATGGTGAATGAATTTGATCTAATGTATAATGTAATGTAGCTCTGGTTTGGCGCTAGAATCCTCGAATTGTCGCCGATTCTTCTTTTGTTGTTTTTTGTCGCAGCTGTAGCTGTTGAAGTCGCTTATTGCAACTTGATCATCTGAACAAACCTCAAACAAGACAAAAACAAACGTGTCCTTCAATGGAACCTCTTCGTTTGCATGCAACCCTTGCATGACAACCTCGGCAACACGTGCCTCTTCTCTCGTCACCACGTGCTAATCCCGTTCCGAACCCATCCTGCGCTATATCCCTATAAAGCAAACCATTCCTTTCCTCAAGATCTTGCATCACGCGCCTGCTAATTAACCAAAAGTCAGCCGCACCAAATTATCGATCAGAAAATAGAAACTTTGATTTTGCAGACCAAATATGGCTGAGCAACAGCCGCTCGGCGCGCAGAAGCCACGGGCACAGCAATTTATTAGGGGAGTAATTACCGGCAGTGCTGGTGGTAGTTTCCTATTCCTTTCTGGTTTGACCTTAACTGGTACGGTCGTTGCACTCTGCATCGCCACTCCATTTTTTGTCATCTTCGGCCCAGTTCTTGTTCCGGCTGTGATTACAACTGGTCTTATTGTCAATGGGTTCTTGGCTTCTGGCGGTTTTGCCTTTGGAGCAATTCTTGTCTTCACATGGTTGTTTAGGTATATAAGCAGAGACACATTAATTGATTAGTTCTTAAATGAATATATTTTGTTTTGTGGGACATGTTTTAAAGAAAATGTGAATCCATTGGTGCAGGTACCTTACTGGAAGGCAACCACTAGGAGCAGAGAGTATTGATCAGGCCCGCTTCAAACTGGCTGGAAAGGCAAGGGAGATGAAGGAAAGGGCTGAGCAGTTTGGACAGCAAGCAACTGGTCAGCAGTCTTCTTAAGAAGTGTCTCCAATTCAATGCTTTTGAGGAAATGATCATTTGGAAGAGATCATACGTGAAATGGCTTTGATATATCATGTCTTTTGATTTAAAATGCCATTGCTCTTCTAGTGTTTCTGTTTTGGGATTTTTTCTTTTTTGTTGGTTGTTCCTCTTGTTCACAGGTCTCTTTGTCTGAATTTCAGTGTTTTGGGTCGTCTTTTTTTTTTTTTTTTTTTTTAACTTGTTGGAGTTGTGAAGTCTCTTATTTGTTTTTTTTTTCCTCTCATATTTAATAATTTGGTATTATAAGTTTCTTCTGAATTTTACCAGTTCTCAGTAGCCTGAAAATTGTGAGATGTTTTGCCATTTGGTACACAAGACGACCACAGTAGCGCATATTCTAGGTGATACATCATACAAGAACAGGGTTTTTTGACGGATCTACTAATTCTAATGTTTGGTAAATTATTGTTAATCACTTTCGTATAGATGTCATTCTCTGGTAAGAAGGCATTGTACTTCATATTATATTTTAAACTCTAAAATGATATCTAAAAAATAATATATGCCAATACTTAGAAAAAGAAATTAACAAAAACATGGAATTGAACAGCTCGTAGCAATTTCCGATAATTATCCAAGTTTAATTTAAAAAAAAAAAAACCAATCCATTTTAGTGGTGGAGAGGCATGTAGAATGGTAGGATGACTAAGCATATGTTCATTACGTGGCAATATATAAGTGACACTCGTGCAATTTTTATGTACTGGGTTTATAAAAGATTCCAATAATTGAGCTTTGAGGAACTTTATTTTTTATTTTTTAATTTAAAGATAAAAGGCTAATTGGCTAAATATGATGTTGAATATGTAAGATAATAAGAGTAGCTTCTTAAATGATTTAATTCCACAGTGCAGTAGCCCTACAACAGGGCAGATCTTTGCAAAATTCAAAATATTCTACAATATTGTTGTATATTTTAACATGAAACTTGAAATGAACAATTTAAAAGTAGAATATTAAAAAAATATTTGAATTGTTTTGAAAATTGGTAGAGAAGTTTATCTGGAATCCAATTTAGGAGTATCAAAATATATAGAAAGCAAAATGGAACTCAATTTAGAATTTTAAATATCTAAAGAAATGGAAATTAGGGTGTCATAGTCATAAGATCCATAACTATCAAAGCCATTTGAGGGTGATTTCAGTCAAGAAGAAGAAGAAGAAAGGGAGAAAATATATTGATTTTTCTTTTTTTTAATATGCTCATAGAAGCAGTATTGTTCAAATAAAAAAAAAATTATCTTAGCTTATTATATCACGGGCCACAATAAATATCACCACTCTACGTAATATTAGAAATTATAGATTATTGATACACGTGTCAATATATATGATGATACAGTGTTTTTATCAACTGTACAAACTAAATGGCAAAAGAGAAATAAAAAAATTCTAATTTTTCTTGAACATGCATGCCCCTGCAAACTAGCAGGTCTAGGAAGAACTGTTAGTTTGGTTCGAAAACTAAGGAAATTGGAGGTGTCAGGAGCTTTTGTAAATGTATCTACAAGTTGCTGAGCTGATGGAACAAATTGAACATGAAGTTGGTTGCATAACCCTTTCTCGAATAAAATGGTGATCTACTTCGATGTGTTTTGTTTTGTGCTAACATGGAATACTTGATTGGCTGCCAAGTATGTTGAACTAATGTTATCAGAATAAATGCAAGGTACCGAAGATAAAGTCAGCCCAAGTTCTTTGAGAAGAGATTCAACCTAAATTACATCAGCTGCTGCATTTACAATGCTTCTATATTCAAACTCAACACTTGAGGAAGACCAAGAAATGGGATTCTTCCCAAAGAAAAGACAATGGCCTCCGGTGCTTCTTCAATCATCTGTTGAAGTAGCCTAATCAGCATTTGTATAACATGACAATGTAAAGTAAAGTGGAGACAATGTAAAATGAAGAGAGTTACCACTTGACTACTTCTTTAATGGCAAAAGAAAAATTTTTATTTATTTAAAATACATTTCATCCGGTAATTACATATTATATTTTTATTGATCAAATTTAAAACAATTAAAATTAAATTTAGAAGATTTATACTATTCTAAATATTTTGTATTAATCAATAAAAAATATCTTTTATATATTATAATTCTAATAGTTGAATTCATCCCTCCAATTTAGAGGAAACTCTCCCTCTTCTTCTTCTTCTCAGTCTCTTGATTTCCTCGTCGTATCAAAATTCTCCAGTCTTGCAATGGCCTCCTCCTGTGTTCTACTTTGTCTGCAATTGGTCAAAATAATTGCTTGCAATTGGTTTTTGATAATGGCGTATATTGGAATTGGATTAGTTTTTCAGGAAATGGGATCTATTTCGATGTAGATAGATAGTGTGCTGGTACACTGCCGAAGCTTCCAGTTTCATATGAATGGGGGAAAGAGAAGGATCAGATACTTCGGCAAGTCTGGTGGCCATTTGCATCTTCTTGAAATTTATGGCCAGTGTACTAAACATGAGAAAATTACTATTCTGCTTGGAGTATTCGATATCAGGTGCAATTGGATTGTGTTGCGAGTGCATTTCCATGGGTGGTTAAGAATGCATTTTGATGTTGAAAAATCAATATATTATGTTTCTGTCTTGTGGAGAATGAAGAAGAAGAAGGGTCATCACTGTTGCTGCACATACCAGGGAAAATCATTTCTTATAATTTGAAGGAGAAAACTTTGAAGAAAGTTTGTGAATTAGGAGCAGACAATGGTGGTGGAACTGGACCTAGAGATCAATCTTTGCAATTGGGATGTCTTGATGCTTACCAATATACTGCAACATTAGCTTTTGTTTAGTGATTTACTGTCCTTGTTGTATCAGAAGTCAAAGCATTTTGCAATCAATATATACTAAAAATTTAGTTTAGTAATCAATTTCAAAATAAGAAAATATTTGCTTAATTTTTTTTTTACCAAATAAAAGGATATGATATATTAACTAGCAAACAGTATATAAAGTTGGATCAGCACAAATTTGAAAGGCCTCGATACATCAAAGACTTTACAATTTAATGGGCTAGTCATAAGATTAAGCCCAAGAACATTTCTTAGGGTTGTAACCCTAATGTGAAGAGAATAATTTACTGAAAGTCAACCGGCGGTGTCAGCAGCAGCAACAACCTGAAGACGTGCGAGTTTATGGCGGACTGATTTGAGCTGTGAGTGTTCTGGACTGGAAGAGATGACAATGTCCAAACACTGAAGTATCAGCTGCAAGCAAAGAAAAGAGAAGAAGATCAACCTCCGGACAACGACAATCAACCACCGGGGACAGGGATCTCCTTCCTTCACATCATTTTTGCAAAGCCTTGTTGAGATAGAAACTATGTGGTGATGTGGCAAGCTGAAACCCAGCTGAGAAGAAGCTTCAGTGCTTGTTGATGCAGCAGCGATCGGAAGCACCTTCGCAACCCCGGCGAAATAAAGAGCTATCAAAAAGCTATCAAAACAAAAGACGGCATAATCGCCTAACCATCTGCACCAAAATGCTATTAGAAACAAAACTATGATAACAAACCAAGATATTAACAACAAAACTATCAACATCATATTATTTGATAGAAACTACCAAGAAAAGAAAGAAAATAAGGGGAGGATTACAGGTAAAAATTAGTATCCAAGCCCCCGAATACTGTGTTAGAGAACTTTTGAGAGAGATTATACAGGATAATCAGCTACCACCAATTTACTCTTTACTTTTTCAGCTGCTGAATGATTGAAAGGAAACACTTTTGATTTCTTTTCTGCAATCTTTTGCTTTGCTTGTTTATTACTTACAATATTTGCTTAATTAAAGAGTAAAAACAAAACATTGAAATATGGCACTACTAACATTGTAATCCATCAAATCTCACAATTGGTTGGATTTTACCCTAAAAATTCTCCAACTTTATTAATTTTTTTAATTTGATAGTCAAACCATATCATGCGGGGCAAAATCTGAGAAGATTTTTTTTTTTTAATCCATAAGTAGTATCAACCGTTACATGACTTCAAAAGCAAATCAAACAAGGATAGAAAATACATTAATATTGGACAATTAATTTAAAAAAAAAAAAAACAAGAATTTAACATCTTGCATATTGCAAATTAACAACTCACATTAAACAATCAATCGATCTTTACTCATTATAATTCAAAATTCTCTTATATAAATAACTATGTACCAAAATACTCATTTCCCCCCTTCAGAATTAGCATCCCTCGTAATAATAATAATAATAAACTCAATTCACCAGCTCTGAAATCCAATCAAGGTGAGGCAGAACATCTTCTGATTCATCAATTAATTCTCCACCACCGTCACTCTTCACCTCTTTTTCTTGATCTTCTTCCTGATCCTGACTCTCGTAATCAACCTTAATCTTCAGGTTCTTTAAACTACTGATCAACAACTCAGAGACTCCTTCAAAGTAGCACCTACTATCCATCCTGATAGGCGATCCAAGCACCAGTGTCGACGTGGCGCCCCCATCACCACCTGATCCGAACCCCAATACCCCATCTACACTGTTCATCCGTGCCCTGTACACAAAAGGACAAGCATACTTCTTCTGGGACCTGAGCTGATCGGGAGTATGAGCAAAGAAACAAACCTTACGCTGGCAGAAACGCCCCGCATTGC
Organism: Mallotus japonicus; assembly: GCA_949634005.1. Lineage (NCBI taxonomy): Eukaryota > Viridiplantae > Streptophyta > Magnoliopsida > Malpighiales > Euphorbiaceae > Mallotus > Mallotus japonicus. The sequence continues at coordinate 7,826 of CATIWK010012284.1, read as the reverse complement.
ATGCACGTGTACGGTATCTGGCAGGATGGAGCCAATACTCAAAAACACCGTGCGCGAACTCGCATGTGTCACCTCTATGGCATTTCCCGTTACGGAATCCAGGGCAGGCGATTGCCGCGTAAGACACCTTTCGAGGGTCGCGGCGGGTGGCTTTCTCGCCACGGTGGGCATAAGGGCACTCCGTCCAGTCATGGCTGCGGGTTCTTGTGCACCGTTTGATCTTGTAAGCGAACATGCGGAATTCATCTGAGCTGTAGATGGCATCACTCTGGATGTCACCGTATTGAGCTGCGGTTACGTTGAGCCCTGAAAATGCATAGTCTCCAAAATCGTAGAATTTTTTGTACTTAGCGGGATTGACTCCTGTCAACATTTTCTCGATCTAAAAAAAATAATCTTTAGATAACAATTGAACTTTCTGCAAATTGCATGCACATGCAAAGGATTTAATAAACAAAAACAAAAAAACAAAAGCTATACGGGGAATCGAAGATTATGAGATGATCATCCTATGTATCAAGAATGCTTGAAGAGAATCGATGGGTATATTTACAGGACCATATGTATGTATATACACAAAAAAGGGGTCCTAGCTAGCTATAGAGGCAAAACTGATCAAGAAAAGAAGATGAAAATCTTGTAGAAAAAGAAATCATAAACTTGAGCTTGAATTTCTTCATAATATCTTTAAGAATTAATGGTAGATTATAAGAAGCTGAAGATCAATAAACAGAACATGAAGAGAACAAAAACAAGAAAGAAAGGGCACTAACATATACTAAAACAGAAGAGAGTAAAGGGGGGCCGGGGGGTTTCAAATAGATGATGAAAGGGAGAGAGAGAGAGAAGAGTGCATTTATAGAACAATGAAGTGAAGTGGAGTAGAGTTAAATGCTAACCATCATGAGTTACAATTCAACTCTACATGTATTTGTATACCCCTCCTCGTCTCTTCATCTAACGGTAACAGACGTCCAACGGGATTACTCAGGAGTTCTGTTCTCTGCCGTTAATTGGATATAAAGTTTGTTACCCTTTGTCAGACAGTTGTTGGCCTTGAGAGAATCCATTGTGCTCCACTCTACAAGTATGTGCCGCGCGCCCTTATGTTCTTGCTCAATCTCTGTAAAGCTAATTCCTTCCTTATTATTATTTATAGAAGACGGTTAATAAGCAAGGTTTCACCATGTAGAAGACGGACGGCGGCATATGAATTAAGGTAAGAAGGTAGTGCAGGTGCACGTGTTGATGATAAGTGGCACGACTTATATATATTTACATGACAAACGAGAGTGAAATCGCATGCTGTAATACGCGATCCGCGTGTTTATGTATTGAGCTGCATGTCTTTATATGTGGCGATCCATGCACAAGAGACAATTTTGCTCAAGTGGTAGTGTTAGTGTTAGTGTTGTGTAAATTATCTAAAATCAAAACAAGGGGTGGGTTTTATTTTATGTTATAAACTTATATATAATTATTGTCCTACTCCTGCCCACATTAATGTTTACAAATGTCTCTCATCATCGTTCTTTCTTAATTAGTTAAATGTAATTTCTTTCTTTGCAAAACCTTTCGTGATGTTGGTTGCAGTGCGCAGCTGCCTAAGTTTGTCGATCACAAAAATAATGGATGGAAAATGATTAGCGTCGCTACTATCAAATTACCAAATTACTCATTTTTTGTTTTATTTTTTTTTTTCATTTGATTATTAAAAATTTTTTTTATAAGTTATGGATGTTTAAATCTTTATACGACGGGTTCACCCGTGTGCAATTTAAGTTTTAGATTAAAAAAAATTATTTTCACCAAAAAATTGAAATTAAAAAAAAAATTGAAAAAAAAATTTTACACGTTACAGGTGTTTAAATCCTTACACGACAGGTTCACTCGTGTGCAACTTAGGTTTTAGATTAAAAAATATATATATATTTTCACCAAAAAATTGAAATTGAAAAAAAAATTTACACATTACAAGTGTTTAAAACCTTACACGACGGATTCACCCGTGTATAATTTAGTTTTAGATTTCAAAAAAAATTATTTTCACCAAAAAATTGAAATTTAAAATAAAATTTGAAAAAAAAAATCAAATTGGGGGCAAAAGGGACATTGCTCCCCACCAGCGACAGGGATATAGGAATACAGTAGTGACATGTATCCCGATCCATAATAGATTTTACACTATTGTTGTAATTGACCATAATGACATGGTTCGGGTAAATAAATTTTCATTGCCAATTAAATACCTAAAAATTAGAAAAAAAATAATGTTATACATAGCAATCTGTGATGCAATAGATCACCAAATAATAAAAATTTCTTTTCAAAACTTATTTTACCTCATGAGTATAAATTAAAAATTTTTAATTTTTTTATCAATTTACGGTCCATTACACGAGATGCTACAAATATCATTTCTGATAAACAAATTAAATCCAACATTGACATAGGATATAGATATGGATCCTCAATAATACTTCATGATATACTAAGAATCATTTATTTTTATTAATTATATGAAAAAGAATAAATAAAATTTTTAAACCTTATCTTTAGCAAATATATCACACCAAACCCACACTAAAAGCAAGTACCAACTGCCACTGGCTGCTAACATTTGGTCCTCAATTCAGCAGAAGACGGAGAAATCGAATTGGCCTACTGCTGATAGATCTCTTTGACACGTGGCGTTGTATGCGTCATTAGATGATTGACTTTTATTTGGTGTGGATGACAATAAATGTCATGTTGCTTTTATTATTTATTAAAAGAAAAAGAAAAAAAAAAGGGCAAAATGGCATGCAGGAAAACACGTGGCCGTGCAAAAGCGATTAATGAAGCTAAACCAACTCTCAGCTCGAAACGAAACGTAGACTGGACTGGAGCGACCTCTGATTCCGCAAGCGTTTTTTGATGGTTTTGCTGCCTAAAACGACAAAGCTAAAACTAACTCCTCTGCCCTTCCTTGTCGTTTAATAAGAGCCACCACAAACATGGCCCCAGCGGCCCAGCCACGTTGATGTTGGTAGGGTCACACTTGAACGCACCCACCGACTCTAGCAACTGCTATAGAACCAGGCATTCAAAAGAAAAAATTAATACAAAAATTAGAAACCCTGGAAATTAAACGGAAAAATAAATTAATTTTGAGCTAAAGAAGTGCAAAGATTTTTTTTAGACAAGACCCTATAGGTTAGGACTATTAATTGTTAGTGTTAGTAGAGAATGAGATATTATCCTAACTAAAGATTTGTTACCCACAAATATGAATTTCACTCATAGGATTGATCGAGACTAAACCTTAATATTACCATGGATTGAACCTGAAATTTTAAAGTCCTAAAATGTCACCCTAGACCATCCGGTCTGAGGGTCATTGCTCCAAAATTATATTATTAATGGTTCGAAAAGTTTATTATAATGGACTTTGTATTCTTCATTACTTTTTGTTTTTTGTTTTTAGGAAATGGGCACCTACTTAGGTATTCTTATTGTATAATCATGTCGCCGGCTCTATATAGTGCAATGTATATAATACAAACAATGTAAATGATGAAAGACATTATTAGCAAATACAAACATAGCTGAAGCACAAGAAATGCATTAATAAAATTACTTCAATTCTTTCCAGAATTTTTATGAGTAGGTATACAAACAGCTTTGAGTACATATAAATCAGCAAAAAAATGTGAAAAAAAAGGTACAATATGAGAACAAGACTGAAGACAAGGTAGGCAATGAAACCTCGTCAAGAAAATGCATCATTTGGCCATTGCAAATGAAAAGAGGCCATGCATTGTTCACCAAAATGATAGGCCTTTATCTTCACTTTCCATTCATTCATTGACAGTTAAAAAAAGAAAAAAAAAAGAAAGAAAGCTATATTTCTATCTTTTCAAATGGTCTAGATCCTGCTTTTGGCATTGCTCAAGAGTAATATTACAATTGTTCATAGTACGTGCATCCAGGAGACCATGATTCCATAGCTTGATCATAAATAATCTCCAACACCTGTCCATCCAAATTTATAAATACAACCCCCAACCAAAAGTGTAAAAAACAAAATCATAAAGTAGAATAAAGTCTAAAATTGATTCACATTTCATTTAAAAAAAAAAAATTCAGTATCACTGTATGGCTTTAAACTTGTCCAAATTTGTCTAACCTTTATAATTGAGCCCTGAATTTCCTATCTATTATGCATATTTCAATGCTGAAACAGAGAAATATTAGATTTCCAATTTTACACCAGAATGGGAGAGTAGGAGTGCTACATGGAAACCACATAACTATCTTTGCAAAGGTTGGCAATAAAGAAAATTAATTTTCTTAATTTGTTTCCTTTTCCAACAAGTTTCAATCATAGAAAAAACTGAGAAAGAAATGAATTACCAAAGCAGAGCAGGAGCTCGGACAAGATCAGGCCCGTGTAATCTTGAGAATGCATCACATGCCCAAGGGATATGGCCGTCAGCCAGAACACTGCCAGCATGAAAATCAGATAAGTTCAAGGCGGAAACTATAAATGGACACTTAAACAATCAATTAATCCTATGTAAAAAACGCATGAATCATTTCTAACCAAAAAAACAGGCATGCACTCAAATTTGACATAAAGAAACTTGCCAAACATAATGTCAAATTCAACAATATGACTAATAACTTTCCTAGGCAAAATTAGTGGCAATTCAACAGAGACAACTGCAAGACCATCATGAAAATCTGACATTATAGTCAAGGTTCTGGCTCTAGTTAGAGCTAAGTTTCAAAATGTACCATATCACCTCTCCTGGTTGTAGCAAGGAGGCTCTAGCATAGATTTTCATACTAGCAAGGAGGCTCTAGTACGGTACTAACAGAAGGAACCACCATTCATAAACAAAATAAACAATAAAATTATTACCGCTGCTTCCTAACAAACGAATTCCACAAGTGCATCATTTGCTTTTCATCTTTAGTAACATCCACAAAATCATCAAGCATCTGCAGCATCATAATAGCACATTAGACCACCAATCCAATGGAGGTATCCCAAGCGTTGTAGTGCAGAATTGCAAAACGAAAGAAGTATGTCATGAAGTAAGAAAGCACACCCTTCTATCTTCAAAATCTGCAACATCATCATCAACTTCATCCTCGCTATCCCGATCTGACAATACTTGCTCAATTTCCATTGGCTTCAAATCCAAAACAAGGAAAAGGAAAAGTAAGCAAAAAAATTTATTTCAAACATTTTTTTATGCATAATATCAAAGTAATCATGATTTATGAAACACACTAGTCCAAAATGAGGAAGTAAAGCTGAATTATGAAAAACATTCCAATTTACATTTTGGCAAAAGAAAATGCATGAACTATAAACAAACAAAGAAACACTTAAATCAAATTTCTGATAACAATGCATCAATTCCAAGAAAAATGATCATGTTTCAACAACTTTCAAATCCACTATTTGACTTGAGTAATTTCTCAAAGCTTTTAAAAAAGTGCCACGTGAATCTGAATCAAAACCTTAAAGATGTTGGGGTTGATCAACTTAAGAAGTATCAATAAAGCAAATAATTGACTAATGTACAAGATAAGTTGAACATTTTACGCTCAGATTACAACTAACAAGCAAAACAGATGACAACAGAACAGCAATAAAATGACAAAGACATTAATCACCTGAGCTCTATGCGAGTGAAAGAACTGTCGTTTGTGAAGGAGTGTGCGGCTGAAAAAGACAAAATAATAGATTATAAAACCCATATGGTTTTGAAGCTATTTGAAAACAAGCAGCAGGCTATTTCATGGATATATATTAACTAGCCAATACTTCTATTTGAGCCCAACAAATAAGCCTGATGCAAAATGCATAGCAATCCAAAAAATGTTTTACCTTCACCGGACAAGAATTAAAAAAGCTAAACCTAATATTAAAGTGTTCTTCCATTGCCTAAAGATTTGGACTACACTAAAGAATATGAGAAGATTTGACACATACTTCCTAAGATCAGATCGTTCGATGGATAATTTTCTTGTCTTGGCAAATTGCAGCATGGCAGGGGGCGCAAAATTATTTCCAGATGCTGACTGAACACACTCAGGATCTGGATATGCTCCTGAAACCCCAACAATATCACAGCTGGAAGGAACAAGTTCTGCGCATGCTACGGCACCAATGCTGCCACTATGCAAATCCTTCCCACCTAAGATACAAACGTCCAAAATAATAATTACATGTGCATTGAGGAATTCTTCAAATTCTATACAAACTCCAAGAAATATGGCATATGTAAGTGCAAAAGTGCATAATATCAGCCTTTTCAGAAATACCAGAGGCTCCAATGCACAAGTTCGACTCATGAATGAATGGTTGTACATGCTTTCCATTATGAACAAGGTTCTTGCCTCTTTTGCGCCTTGGTTTCTTAGAGCTACAAATAAATACACACTCATCAGACTCCAGCATATTTTCAATTATAAACACAAATGATTTGAAGTGCAAGCAAGTTATGAGTTCAGATAAGAAAAATAGCTCACTTACCAAAAGAAAAACGTTTGCTGCTTTGGATCAATACCATCAGCAACAATCTGAAAAAGATTATTAGCATATAAATTTCAAGAGCAACAGAAGAAAAACAATGCACACTTATTAGTCAGCAAGTGCACCTAACACACCCATCAGTTTCAGTCAGCAGTTAACATGTATGGTAGAAAGTGAATGATAGGAAAGTTCCAAGTCGTGCAAATACATAAACTTAGGGACTTGCGTGGTTGTGCCTAACATCTAGAATAACCTCCTCTGAATCATGAGTATCTCCCTCCATAAAATGAAAGAACTCCCTTAGTTGATCTTCCCATTGATACAAGGAACCCATATATCTGTGTATTAAACATGCCAGCAAGACAAGAACTGGTGTGCACATCAAACAATTAATTTGTTGCTTTACAGAAACATACTTGTATCCAACAGCTACCAAACCACATTTCTGATCATAATGAGGAAGTTTATGTTTATACTCGTGGCAGATTGTCAGCAACAAAGCAAAATACTTCAAGAAAATAAAGGGGTTTTAGGTCTGGAGCAGGTTTTTCAGTTTTGGTAAACAAAAAAAAAATTACTGAGTAATATTGCATTGCTGGCAGAGAATAAGTACTTCTTTCCATATAACCATTTAGAAGTCAACACTAATAAAGTACCATGAGTATTACTCCAAAAATGAGAAAACTGTAGAGAAAATATTCTGACCTCAGATCTCCAGGTATCAGTCTTCACAGAAATATTTACAGCTTGGAATTCTTCAGTTACCTACAGAACATCCAAGGGGTAAGCAATCATGATTCACCAAACATAAATTATCAGAATTTGCTAAGATTCCTGAAGATTACCAACCCAAAATTCAAAGTTAAAAAGATCATGTGATGAAGGCAAATGAAATCTTAGACCCTGCAGAAAAAATTAGCCAAAAAAAGGATGAATATCCAATGTGGACACCCAGCCAACAGAAAGAAGGAAAGGAGACAAGAAGAAAAAACATCAAAGATAAAGATGTTGTCACTATGATTTATTTAATACAATGAAATGAACAACAGTACACTCAAAAGCCAAGAATGTTCAAACCTTAAAGCTTGCACATTTTACCAAGCAGAATGGGCATGAAAAGTCTTCAGTTACTGCATGAAAAATATCCAAATTATTAAAGAAGAATTAAGGAAAACAACCTGCAGATAATAAAAGAGTAGTTGGCAATACCTTCAGTCTTTTGCAATTTATTATTGTAATACCTATAGTTGAAAATCACATTTCCAGACCTCAACCTAAACAATAAGAGTGATGA
>CATIWK010012249.1:0-15677 GCA_949634005.1 Mallotus japonicus | reverse complement strand
GAATTCATAACATCTTTGATATATTAAGTGAGGTTTTTCTTATCTTTGTTCTCTTGAAACTTTGCAAGTTTACTTGAATTGTTTCACTTCTACCTTTCATTACAATTGCTAAGTTAGATTACACTTAGAATTGTGTGATTGTTCATCTTTTTAATCACTAAGTATCTTGCTTCAATTTAATAAGCAAGGGGTTTAGTTCCATCAACACAACCTTTCTTGATGATCTTGAGTTAAGATTTCAAAGTTGGATGCGCGTTCTATCTCTATTACAGATAGGGTTCGTATCAAATAAGTAAATATAAAACCTCCAAATACAATATAACAATCTCTTCATAAACACTTTAATTAGTAGATTTTTTTATATTTATATTTTCGTTTTTCGTATCTATGTTATTTGAATGTTCCAATTTTAAAGATAAATACTTCAATTAAAAATCCTTTTTTCATGTACAAATCTCTGTTTTTCGTGTTTCTATATTCGTATCAGTAAAATTTAGTACCTATATTTCTTGGATCTCAAACACTTTTTTTTTTTTTTAAAGAAAAAGAACATAAAAAATCTTATATATATATATATATATATATATGTGCGCTAGTATTTTATTTTCCACATAAAGAAATTAAATTAAAATAATTTATTGAGATATTATTACAAATAAATGCACATTTAGCTATCAATATAAATAAAATTTTTATTTATTTTTCCCTCGTTTATAATGAATCCTCTTCATAGAAAGGGGAAACTCCATCTTGCTTTTGCTGTTCCGTGTGTAAAAATCCGTCTCTTTCATGCCCAAATTTTTAGCAAAATGAGATGAGATGGATCTTCTAATCTAATACTATTCTTTGTTTTCTCTCTGTAAAAACACACACAGACAGAGACACTCTTCTCTCTTGAGAATGGAGAATGGTTTACCCGAAGATCTCTCTGATTCAACTTCTTACCAACCTGACTCCGACAACAATGAGCAGCGGCTCTATTTCGTCCCTTACAGGTCTCTCCACTTTTTTGCTTTTTCTATACTGCTTATATTCTTTGCAAATCTTAACATATCAATTTACCATGACGGAGCTACCTTTATAGTTTCTTTGTAGGTAGGTTCTGTTGCTTACAAATGTTAGATCATTTGCTATGGAAATGATATAATTTTAATGAGAAATAAAATTTCGATTGCGTGTATGAATTGGGTATGCTGTGAAATAGTTTCAGGATTTCTTAACATTGAACAAGATATATATATATATATATATAGTGTACAAGCATTTTGTACTTGGATTCAATCTGTGAATTGGATACTTTTAGGTGGTGGATGGATGCGCTAGATTCAACATGTAATGACTCTGATGAGAAGAGAGGGGTTCTCTACATAGGGACTTCAGGTTCTTCTTATCCTATGAAGCTTATTAGCAACATCTTCAACTCGGATCTTGTATTAAATTTGAGAAGGGAAGAGGAATCTTTGCAGAATGGTGAACATGGTGAAGTGGGTGTCTCAGGGCGAGATTTTGCATTGGTCTCTGGAGAAATGTGGTTGAAGGCGCTCAAATGGTAAGCTGTCTATATTGATTTCCTTTAAATTGTTATAAATGTCATTTCCCAGGTCTATTGGATAAATTGTTATAAATGTCATTTCCCAGGTCTATTGGATTATGTTATTTTCTGCAATAATAGAGGCTTTGATTTGTTTTTTAGGACTGAATTTTAGTTTTTCTAATGAATAAGGATAAAAGAAGATCTTTTGTTTTACGCTGGTCGTGCTTTAGATGGCATGCAGTTACCCAATAAAGAAATGTATGATCTTCAATGCAAATTAGTTATTCCTTATTTTCTTAATTAGGGTAAATTTGTATGGAGAATTTATGCTTAGTTAAAATCCATAGATGTTTTTATTTAGAAAAATTATATAAATTACATCTGAATGTTTTCCATACTTGTTTAGGAGTATTGATTAGTCTGTCAATTTATTTGTTTTATTTTCGCTTTTGTTGACTATGAATGAAAGATGATTAATTTAATTGCTGTTCTGGTTTCTATTTCAGGCATAGTGATGCTAAAGTTGCATCCAAGTGTAGCAAAACATTTTCTGCCGCTGAAGATGATATGTCTGATGTCTATCCCCTGCAATTGAGGCTTTCTGTGTTGCGAGAAGTGAATTCATTAGGTGTTAAGATCACCAAAAAGGTTTTTTTATTCACCTAATCCAAGTGTTCCATTTTAGGTTTAAGACGTGACATTTGCTATTGTTTTGATTAACTAATCCAAACAAATGAGCAGTCATTTTGTCTTTGTGAATCCTGCATATGACAAGAAATTAGTTTTTGCTTACTGACAGTTATTTATGATATTGATCAAGGTCAGAACTTTTAGCACGAAAGGAGAGTTTGTTCATGGATAAGGAAGAGGTTGACTAATTGTGCATGCTTGTGTAGATAAATTATACAGGGGCTCTCTTATCTTATTAGGTGTAAAATTTTATGTCATCTTGATGAAAGCAGTTTGAGCTAGAAATAACTTATAAAAACGTTAAATAATAGTCTCGACTAGAATCTTATACCCATAATGAGCATCCTAATTGTTATAAACACTAGTCTAAATGGATCAATCTCTGTTTAGTTATCGGTTCAATAAAGGTTAAATTTATACTTTGTTTGACTATCCCAGTGATTTTTTTTTTCTTGGATTTTATCCTTACCAGGCTAGGAAGAAGGAATTTTATTGGAGATGGATACAGATTTCAGATTTGAGGGCATTAATTATTACTTTTGAGGGAACTAAAATAGTTCATACTAACCTTGTGTAAATTAAAATTTTATTGGAGATGGATACCGATTTACTTGTAATTTGAATAAGGAACGATAGTAACAATATGTGTAAGAAGACAAAGTTAACTTTTACACTTTGATCTCCTCTTTCCACTTCTTGTTAGTTTATTTTATGATTTAAGTTGATCTAAGATGGTAATTCTTGCAATAAACCTAGTAATTGTGAGCATTGTTAGTAATACTGTACTAAACTGAAAAATTTCAGGACAATGCAACTGAGCGTTTCAGAAGAGCCTGCAAGATTTTCAGTGTTGATTCTGAGATGGTGAGTTACAATTTTGCCAACAAATGCAGTGTTCCTTTTTCAAGCAGTAATAATTAACTTTATAACTTCTGTTGCACAGCTACGCTTATGGGACTTTTCAGGGCAAACAACCCTGTTTTTTGTAAATGGCAAAAGCAAATCCCCAAAAGAAACTCATCGGCAGTTAGATCATGAGGTATGTGGTAGTCTTATATTTACCTTATAATTACTTAGATGAATATGCTTGGTTCTGTGTGTTGTCATTTTGATTAAAGTCCGGCATGTCATAGAACCAAGACTGAGTTAAAAATCGATATTTTGTTGGCGTCTACTGTGAGAAACATAATTCTGCTTGCCTTAGTAATCCTTAGATATATTTGAAACTGAAACTGTTTTATAAAGCTGCTGCTTGTGATTCTGTTTTCCAATTTCCTAGTCAGCTTTGGTGGGCATTGGGGACCTATTAACTACCATTTTGAACAATACCCTTGGCATTTGTTGCATCTACATAAACCAAGTTATAAACTATGGCATTTGACCTTTTAAAATCCCTAAGCCTCATATATATGATATTGATCTCTTGTCCATTTTAATAATTAGGAAGTAAGTCAAATATCAATTTTGGTAACTTTGCATGTGCTGGTTGTGAAATTACCATGTATAAAATGATAATTTATTAGATCTAGGTTAAATTGAAACTTAAATTTAGATTTTTTATCAGAAAAATTGAGAAAATCAGTGACAGAATTGTGCCAACAGGTGAAGGTAGTCATTCAACTTCTCAAGGGAACAGCAACGTCTTCACTATGGTTGTGAAGATTTTTTCTTGTTTTGTTTTCTTTTTTCTTCTTGTTTGTTTGGGCACTGGCATTTCTCTTTGTGCAAGTTATAATTAAGAAATTGACAACAAGAAACACCTACAGTTAACATTTTTCAAGTCTGATATAATTTGTTTTCTGTTATTCATCCTAAACAAGTTTAATTGCTAAGATTCTTACTTTTTCATTTGAGGGACAGTAAGCAAAAATTATAAGTATATCCTGTAAACTTTCAATCCTGCAGCATGGTGTTCCAACATTCACATCCTTGAAAATTGGTCTAAAAGTTATGTCAGAAATGAATGAAAAGTATCATAGTGTGGGTGTTAAAATGTTTCATGGTAGAAGAAGCAGCTAGAGACCATAGATGAGCCTTTGGAAATTATAGGGATTGCAATAGTTCACCTTTGGTAAAAACTTTGCAGCTTCGAGAAAAATCATTGCTATTAGTACTTAGCTGAAATTTAACATATGCTTTTAACTAACTTAGGGTCAGGTGCCTTATTCTTTTAGCAATTTTTTGAATGTTAAGTTGAGCTTTAAGAATTGTCATTGGATGTAAGCTCACCTGGTTTGTTGAATAATGAACAGGTACCTTCTACAAGCCTTAGGTATTAAGGTGGAGCATGTTCTATATTGACTTGGCTACAAGTTAGTGTTTTTCTATGTCAGAACAATTGCGAAATGCTATATGGATATTTCTATTGACTGAAATGGGTGCGGTGTTACTTGAGGGCCATGAAACATTGTTATAAAGCTTATCTCTAGTTTACAGCTGCTCCATGCAGTTGGCTGGGGTTACTCGTGTCTTTTGCTGTTTAGTTTACATTGTTAATAGAAACTTAGCAGTATCTTGTAAGAGGGTGGGGCAAATACTAACTCCAATTGCATCAATTGTCGAAATATGGCATAAACAAGTTGGGATTTTCGGAAGACGAGAATACGAGTCACAATGGAGTGGACTTGGCTGGGAAACTTTGGATCCAGGTGCAGGGGAATAAATTACAATTCTTAGACAAGGACCTTGAGAGGATCTGAAATGCCAATTTATCTGCTTGCTTTAGCTTCCTGCCTTCCACCTACAAACCTGATAGGTAGACAGAACCATTCATGTCAGGCCACTATGAAATTCTACTCCTTTTGCTCGGCATTCTCTAAGGTGTTAACAGATCCTTAAAAGGGTTTTGGGTAACCCAAATCCAGCTCCCTATTCATGGACCATTTCTTTGTTTTACCAAAAAGAGTAAATGGAATACTTATTTGTGATGAGACAATTATACTAAGTGAAAATGTGAAAATGGCTTTCTTTCATTAAAAGAACTTCTTGGATATCCCAGCTTAGCAAAGTAATCTTTCTGAAGATATTTCCTTTTATGATAATGTAAGAATGAAAATTTTCATGGAAGTAGTTGAAGAAAACATTTATCCTCCCTTAGCATGAGCCACAAGCTGTATTCAAGTGATGACTGGAAAGTGGAAAGCACATTGACCAAATAGAACCCCCAGCGAATGCATATTGATATTTCTGTCTACTTGGTTCCCAGGCATCTACATATTGATCTAAAGTAGAATATATGCTTGGAACTACTTATGGTTCCCTGGCTGCTACATTTGGTGATTCTACACTGTTTAGTTTAATGTTATCTGATTCTTTGTATGTTACTATTTTCTCTACAGGTTCTCCTTGAGTTACAAGTGTATGGATTGTCAGATAACATGAAATGCAGAGAAGGGAAAAAGGATGATGCTGCTGTTCAACATTGTAATGGGACACATTCTTCTGGAACTTTGCTTATGAATGGCAGTGCCAGCAATATTAGCACCAGTTTTTTTCGTAGTAATTCTTCAGCCTTGTTTGGAAAATCTGGAGAAGCTGGCTCTTTGGGATTAACAGGATTACAGAATCTTGGAAATACTTGCTTTATGAACAGTGCCATTCAGTGCTTAGCGCACACGCCAAAGCTTGTTGACTATTTTCTTGGAGATTATGCCAGGGAAATAAATCATGACAACCCTTTGGGCATGGATGTATGTTCATGTATTATCCAAAATTTATCAAATGATAATTTATTTCTTCTTGGAGTTAGCACTCTCAGCAAGAAGTCTTATGCTATCACCTGAGTATCTGCTGTCTTATTCAGTCTTTTAATATTTAATAGTTGGTTGTCATTTCCTCCAGGGTGAGATTGCCTTAGCTTTTGGGGATTTGTTGAGGAAGTTATGGACTCCTGGTGCAACTCCAGTAGCACCAAGGACTTTCAAGTCAAAGCTTGCTCGATTTACTCCTCAGTTTAGCGGATTTAATCAACATGATTCTCAGGTCTGCTAAGTTCTCTAAAAGAGGGAGTGTTTTCCTCTCTCTGAGGGTTCCAATGAACTGCATTGTTACATGTATCTTTCTTCTGAATTTGTTTGCATATTTTTGTATCTTTCTTCTGAATTCATTGGAAATTTTGACAAAGGAACTCCTTGCCTTCTTGTTGGATGAAATTCATGAGGATCTCAATCGTGTGAAAACCAAGCCTTATGTAGAAGCCAAGGATGGAGAGGGCAGATTGGATGAAGAAGTTGCTGATGAATATTGGCGGAATCATGTGGCTCGCAATGACTCCATTATTGTTGATATCTGCCAAGTATTATTTCCACTTTCCTAAATTTCTTTCTGTTGTTTGCTAAATTGTGATATATATAGAAGTATGATGTGATCCAGTATGTTTCCTTATTTTACTGAGTTGCTGTTTCTGCTAAGCTTTGTATTATATGTATATATAACTTTATATTGGTTGTATAGAAACGTTATCTTATGACTCATATGGAACTCAGAATGGCAGAATGAATTGATATTTATGTATCTGACTGAGATGTCTAGATTTCTATTGTTAGTTTCACGATTTATTTGGAATAATTTACTGGAATGGATTCCAAGGTATCCTTCACTGATCTATCTAGAGTCTTGGTAGCAGCCTTAGTCTTTAATGAGATTGAAATCTGTACGCTTCTGACCTTAAATATTATGCTTAATTTTAATTGCAGGGTCAATATAAATCAACATTAGTCTGTCCTATTTGCAAGAAGGTATCAGTTACATTTGATCCATTCATGTACTTATCACTACCTCTACCTTCAACGAATACACGAACTATGACTTTGACAGTTGTGAGTACTGATGGAAGTACCCAGCCATCTCCATATACCATTTCTGTGCCTAAGTATGGTAAATGTGAAGATCTTACCCAGGCTTTAAGCATTGCATGTTCTTTAGGGATTGATGAGACGCTCTTGTTAGCAGAGGTATTGTTTACAATATAAACATCTGATCGGTTGGTTATGTGCACGTAGTCATATATGTTTAGTTTTATTTTGATGCCTAATTCTATACAGTTTTTTACAGGTATACAATAACCGCATTATACGATATCTAGAAGAGCCATCTGATTCTTTATCATTAATTAGAGATGGTGATCGACTGGTTGCTTATAGGTTAAAGAAAGAATTGGACAATGTCCCTTTGGTCGTATTTATGCATCAGCATGCGGAGGAGTAAGTAGTTGTTGTTGTTGTTATTTTTTTTTTATTATTTTTTTTAAAGGTGTCTTTGGTTGGTATGCCTTTTCTTTTGCATGCTCAAATCCAATAAATTCTCTTTTTTACCTTACTATTTCAGGCAGTATGTCCGTGGGAAACAAACTTCAAGTTGGAAGGCATTTGGGATTCCTCTTGTAGGACCAGTCAATAATCTTGTGAATGGATTCCACATTCATAATTTGTATCTAAAATTGCTTAGTCCATTTCACATACCTGCTAATGATAACATGGGCAGTTGTGATACTGCTGCTAGCACTGCAAAGGAAGATGTTACAGAAATGAAGGATAATCCTGGTCCAGTTTTAAATGGAAATTCAAGCCCCTCCATTGTAGAAAAGGCCAACTCATTTTCAGATTCTGAACTACAGTTTTATTTAACAGATGAGAAGGGCATAAAGATAGATATGAATGAGCCAATACCAGTGACAGGAGTGCCCAAACGATTTGATGTTCTTGTATGTTGGGCAGAAAAACACATTGAACAGTATGATACTCGCCTTCTTATCTCATTACCTGAGATTTTTAAGTCTGGCTTTCTTTCCAAGAGGCCCCAGGAATCTGTTTCTCTGTACAAATGTCTTGAAGCATTTTTAAAGGAGGAACCTCTTGGGCCAGATGACATGTGGTAAGCATGCATAACTTTTTTTTTTTTCCCCGAAAATATAACCTTAAATAGTTTATGTGTTTAAAGTGATAGAAATATTTGAAAGACATTCGGAGATTTAGAATGTTTTTATCATCTGGAAATATGGATCTTTATTATTGATTGTTTTCATTGAGCATAGAGTAGTCTTGTCAAAGATCTTTTCAAGTTTGTTTGAATCACTGGCTTACTGCATTAAGCAAGGAACTCTCTTGACCTGGGCTCATGATTATACTTTGTTTTGGTGTAGCTATCAAGAGCTTCCTAATATTCTATGTAATTAGAGTTTGTTTCCTCTGTCGGTCTGTTTATTCTGAGTGTTTTCAATTTGTTGTTGGGTTAAATATCGCTTACGAGATATAGTATTAGTTAATTCCCACATCCATGTCTAATTAAGTGCAATATGATTAACATGGATGTATATATTTCTTGCTGTCTGAATTTGTTCAATAATGATATGGAATACATTGATTCAAACCACAAAATACTCTACGTACAGATGTGAGGAGAAGCCTGCCCATATCTAACCCTTCCCTAGAGTGCCAAATAAGTGAGAACTGAGTTTTTGGAATCTTAAAAAAAATTATTTCTAAACTTTTTTCCCATTTATATTTTTTCGACTGATATTGGGTACTGTTATATTGAATTTAGGTTCTGTCCGAGCTGCAAGATGCACTGTCAAGCCAGCAAAAAATTAGATCTTTGGAGACTGCCTGAGATTCTAGTTATTCATTTGAAGAGATTCTCTTATACTCGATTTATGAAGAGCAAGCTTGAGGCATATGTTGATTTCCCAGTTGATGATCTTGATTTGTCAGCCTATATTTCCTACAAGAATGGTCAATTAACTCATCGTTATATGCTTTATGCTATCAGTAATCACTATGGAAGCATGGGAGGAGGTCATTACACTGCATTTGTCCATGTAAGTAGTGTTCTTTTCGCATTTTTCCAATCAGTTTTAATATTTCCTTGATTTTCACCGGCCTTGTTAGTGTAGGCTTCTTTTTCCCATCACTCCAAAAAACACATGCACGTGCACGTGCATGTGTGTGTCTATATATATATATATATATATATATGCTGTTACAAACTTGTGGAGACAGTTGCGCTGGGAAGCTATTCTCCAAGGGGTTATCATATTTTGCTGGCATCATATAAATATAGAATCATGTGTCATTGATGCTTGTAGTGACAATGGTTACCACAAGCAATTGAGCTATCTTTAACCACTATCAAAAATAATAGTCAATGTAATTAATAAGGGATTCCTGTTTTCAGTTACTAAGGGGAAGAATCCCCTAGAGCTAATCTTTAAAGTAACACATTGGTAATTGACGCCCCTATAATATCCTGCATGAGTCTTGAAAACATGGTTCAATAAGAATCGTTTGTGTGGTAAGCCACACAGTCAGTACTACTCTTTCTGAACCATTCTTCATCTCTCTCACGAAGTTCTTCATCCTATTGGCATGCACATTGCTAGTATTTAGCATCTGGATATCCCTACTGCCTACCTCTGGAGTAGCCTTGTAAATGCAGCAAACTCGCATATGCCAGTCTCATGCGAGTTTACGGTTGTAAAATGTCCTTGCAACTGAATTATAGGATCCCACATTGGCTGCGAAACCCATATTCCACGTACCCTTTCTATTTTGAATCAACCTCACACTGTCCTGGTAGTACTACAGCTAATGCCAAAGGCACCATCAAAATTGATTTTGTGCCATTAGAGGACATACAATCCTTGCAGGGTTTATAATCATAGAGTTTGGTTTTTATATCTTTTTATGGGTGAGTTATAAAAAAACCATTGCATATAAATATAACCATATTCAGTGGATCAATATTAACTGTCTCTCTCTCTCTCTCTCTCTCTTAGCATGGGGGTGATCGGTGGTATGAATTTGATGATAGCCAAGTTCATCCAATTAGCCAGGACAAGATAAAGACTTCGGCTGCTTATGTGCTTTTCTACAGAAGAGTTGTAGAAGTTTTAACTTCGGAGTAGAGTTGCCCATTGTTGAGGGGGTCATATGGAAGCTAGATGGTTAGTGAATTTTTTAACATTTTTTTCATGAGTATTTTCTGAGGGTAGAATTCTTTTGTTTTTGCATTATTTAGTTCAAATTTATTATAATTGCCAGCATGGATGTTTGGGAATGGGGATTATAAGCTTAAAGTAGGTGCAGGAGACGATTGTATCATATAAACAACTTAAGAAAGCGGAAGATACCAGAACAAACCTTTCTTATACCTGTAACCATTAGCGAGAGAAATTTTTGCAAAGGGTTTGCTTTCAACCTTTAAGAATCTGTAGTTCTTGCTTACTCATGTGTAATTCTTGTACAACTGTTGATTGGAAATATTGAAATTATTTGATAGGCAAATTAGCATCTCAATAATGTTTGCTGTTGCAGAATCTTTTTTTTCCCCCCTATTCTTCTGTTTGGTTTCCTCGTTCTTTCCTATATTCTGTTAATATTAAATTTGAAAGGATGACTTGGAGTGTAAGAATCTATCAAAGTTGAGCATTCAGTTGTTAGTCTGAAAAGTTCATCTGTTCCAAGTTATTTGTGCATGTCAGATTAAGAAACCTATTGTCCAGAAAGAATTGCTTCTTATGGAATAAGAATACAGTGTGCTTAGAAATTAATTTACAATCACAATATAGCATGTTTTTATTATTAAGTCCGCCTAGTATGCGTTTCATCTGATATTCATTCTTCACCAAAATGAGAAATTAAAAGGGATAATAGATGGCATAGGTCTATCAACGGCCAACAGGACCATCTGGGTTTCTTCTGACTGATTAATTGTTGTTTGGTGGTCCATACACTTGTGTCTATTGAAGATGAGCATTGATACGATTCAAAAATCCCTCTGTTTTTTGCAAGAGAAAGAAAAGTATAATGAGCGTGGCAGTGGGAAAAATGTGATAAAAAAAAATATGGTGTTTGGATATTGGAAAGGAATTTAGAAAAGGGGAAAGTAAAAAATAAAAAAGAATCTCAAAATCCATCATAATGCCAGATGAGATTGAAGAAATCCACCTATCTTTCTCTTATAGCTGAATTTTAATAAAGCGGACCACTTCACTTCTCTTTCCTTTTTTGCGTAAGATGTGACCTTACTATCTTGATAGTTGTAGTACCATAGTACATTACCACAGCTTGAGTATCAGGACCACTACCTGCTTGGTTCACATTCTGCTCAAATTTCTGTGGCTTTCACTTGATTGCCTATAGGCTATTTAGGAGTGTAATCGAGCCGAGCCAAATTGAGTTTTGGCTAATTCGGACTTGGTTCGTTTATAATCGAGCTAAACCTGCTATCCTATTTGATGTTCACGAGCTGTTCGCGAGCTTAAAGAAATTTTAAAAAATACAAATTATAAATTAAAATTATGCATTAAAAAATTAAAAATAAATTATTTATTAAATAAATTACAATATATTTAATAAAATTATGATTTATTCTAATAATATATTTTCTAAAATATTTTTAACAACAATTTATATATTATAGGGATAACATTTGCAGTCCTAAAAGTAATACACTTTTCACAATTAAGTCCTGAATATTCAATTTGTAACATTTAAGTTTTCTAAGTTTTTAAAAATTTAACCGTTAGTCCTATACCGTTAAATGTAACAGCAATAGCAGACGTGGCAGCAATTTCCGCCAATGTGTTGTCCATGTACTCACATACTTGCCATGTCAGCTGCTTACATCAGCTCCTTATTCCATTTTCTTCTTCTTCTTCTTCCATCTTTCTCCTCGAAGTTTTTTTTTTTCAAATGGAAGAAGAAGAAGTTCCATCTACCAATACGTAATCAGATCCAATGCATACACAAGTATGAATATGGCTACCTCCAACATCAACAATTCCCAATCCATTTAATCATTTCCATTCATCCATCAAATTGCCCCACCTTTTCCAAGTATCCAGAACACGAAATCACATAAACACCTCAAAAGAAATATACTTTTACCAAAGGAAAAAAAAAAGAAAAAAAAAACCTGTGAGGAACAAGAGTAGCAGCAACACCATTTTGGAGATGGATCTGAACTTTCAGTAGCAACAACAGAAGGAATATTAACATGAGCAGTCAAGAGAAGATTCCGGTAGATCAAGAACCTGGTACCTGAAGTTTCATTTCCGACACCAAAAAAGATTGTAGCCATGGTAGAATCCTTGATGGAAAAATGCCTTTTGACTGCTCATGTACATTTAGATTGTGTAAATGCATGAACCTGATACTAGGACTGTATGATCATTGTCAAAAGCTTCAAGTTGCCTTTTGTTCAATGCACTGATCCTGTGAAAAAACAGCTTGGCCAGCTTTGGTCCCTTCAGATTGTGAAGTTTTTTTGTTGCTGTCTTTAAATTATTTATAATTATATTATGAAGAGTTTCTTGCACATTACCCAATCAAACCCCGATGTAAATGAAACAAAACAGAGTGAGGGAATGAGGACGGTGACAAGTATTGATGAAGTTGGTTAATCCATTTAAATTATTTTATACATATTTTAATTTGATCAATTTAAAATTTTATGTAAAATAAAAAAATACATTCTTATAAAATTATAGAAAAAGTAAAAATTGGTTAATTCATTAAGAAATTATCTATAAATAAATTTTCATATTATTATTATAAATAAATAAATTTGTTATTTTTTTTGATATTGTAAAATAGGGTACTGATTTGTTATAATGATAAATCACAAGTCAAAATATAAAATTAAAGAGATATTTCTTCTTTTTTCTCCGTGATATGACTAAAATGCTCTTTGCCACGTCATCATTTTTAACGGTATTAGATGATTTGCCTCTATTGTTAACGGTTTGTATCACAGGTACCAGTTTGTTGCAACTCAAACCACAGGTTTGAAAGTGATTAGAGTTGAAATAACATGATATTTTTTTTATACTTTTTTCAATTATTTAAATAAAAAATTTATTAAAATTACAATAAATTATAGCTCTATCAAGTTTATTTATTGAATTCTTATATAACTAAAAATATTTTATTATTTTTAAAAGTTTTATAAATTAAAATATAAATAATAAAAATAATAATTAACATCAAAATATATATTTAGTATTTTATGTATTATCATGAATTTATAAATTTTTTTTATTCATGTGTAAAATATATGATTATTTAGTGTTTGAGGGGCTGTAAACTATTGAAAATTTAAATTAAGAAATATGGTAAAAGAACTTTCCTTGAAAAATTTTCCACGAAAATTAATTATTTCTTTCACATAATGATTTTGCAACCAATTGAGAGAAGGCCAATGGGTGGTAATTATTTCGTAATACATACATCTCTAACATCTCGATTTACTTAATTTTTTTCAGTGCCACTATTTAATTTAAAAATTTCCATATCGGTACCATCTCATTTTTCGAAACGGTTCAGTACGGAGATTTGATTCTATCAGAATGGATTGATATGGTACAATCCAAAATGGAAATTTGGAAATTTATGTAATAGATAAATTTATATTATTAATTAAAATTATATTTATTATCCATAAATAAATTAAAATTATATTTATTATCTACAAATCAAAATGACATAATTTTGAGTAAAAATATATTGTTTTGGTTATTATATGTATATATGTATAGATATATACACACAATAATAATAATAATAATTCTAATAATATTATTTACGTCATTACTTTTAAATAATATCAATAAGATTAAATTACTTAATAACAATAATAATTAATAAATTATTAAATATAATAAGACCAATATATTTTAATTAATAAAAATAACTATCTTCTCTTATTTTTTAGGGAAAATGATCAAATCTATCCTGAACTATAGGCCAATTATCAATCTAATCCTAATTCCAAAGTTGCATCAATTTGCTCTTCCAACTTTTCGAGTTGTTCCAAATCTATCCGAACGACATTGAGCTTGTGACAGAGATGACGTGGCATAAGAGTGGCTGACATGGAAAAAAACTTAAGACTCACCTGATCAATTCTATCCTCAACTATAGACCAATTATCAAACTAATCCTAATTTCAAAGTCATTTGAAGTTGCTCCTCCAACTTTTCGAGTTGTACCAAATCTATCCATACGTTAATAAGCTTGTAACAGATAGCTGCAATGACCATATTACGTGGTATAAGAGTGTCTGACATGGCAAAAAAATTAAAAACCTAAAACTCACCGTTTTCCAAATCAGAATCGCAAGACACAAGAATATATGGTTTGAATAATGAGACCATGACTTGCAAATGTGGAAACATGGCTCGTTTGAAGACATCTTGAACTGATGCAAATCCAGGTCGATTGTTTTGGTGTTGTCCTCGTTTGGAGGTATGGTTATGGCTTCATTTTTAATGGGTGACAAATTTCATGAGTTATGAATGAAAAAGAGTATAGGAAATTAGTTGTTATTAGAAGTGAGTGTTCTTGTGAGGCAATAAAATTATAATTTTTAACCCAATAAAAAAAACTAACACACTTTATTCTTTTAAAGAAAACTTTAGAAAGAATGGTATAAAGAAAAAAAAAAGGAATAAAAATTTGACTGTTTTATAGCCATTACATATGCATCAGATAAAAAACCCAAAAGTATAACTGTAGTTTAAGTTTAATTTTGCACCTACTTTAAGGAAGTTTAATTTTGCCAAGTCAGACACTCTTATGCCACGTAAGATGGCCATGGCAGCTATCTAGCACAAGCTTATTGACATCTTGATAGATTTGGCACAACTGGAAAAGTTGGAGGAGCAAATTGAAATGACTTTGAAATTAGGATTTGTTTGATAATTGATCTATAGTTGAGGATAGAATTGATCAGGTGATTTTTAAATTTTCTGTCATGTCAGCAACTCTTATGCCACGTCAGATTGCCACGTCATCTCTGTCACAAGCTTGATGTCATTTGGATAGATTTGTAACAACTCGAAAAGTTGGAGGAGCAAATTGATACAACTTTGGAATTAGGATTAGATTGATAATTGGCATATAGTTCAGGATAGATTTGATCATTTCCCCTTTATTTTATTTATTTGTAAGGTCACCATTTACTTTAATGAAAATGATACAATTTTGGACAAAATTACGTCATTTTGATTATCTATTATGAAATTCATTAATTTTAAATAATATCAATAAGATTAGGTTATTTACTAAAAATGATAATTAATAAATTATAAAATTTAAAATCATATATTTTTATTTTCATATGTTTAGTTTAAATTGAAATATAATGGATATTACACATTTTTACTTGTTGTTGATAATAATAATAGTTTTCTTACTTTTCATAATTTAAGTTTAGATTGTGTTGTAATGGATATTGTACATTCTTATTTTTTAGTTGAATTATTTGAAATTATACAATTTAAATTTTTTTCTTTTCATATTTTAAGTTCAACTTATAATATGATAAATATTTTCCATTTTTATTTATCAATTGAATAATAATAATAGTAGTAGTAGTAGATAGTATTAACTATAATTAATGATAATGAAATTAATAGAAATACTTTATTAACAATTTATTTATTATTTCCTTGTCC
>CATIWK010012233.1:0-10249 GCA_949634005.1 Mallotus japonicus | reverse complement strand
GTCTATTTTACTTCATCTCGAATCATAGCTCTGAGGTCATCCATGGACCAATTTCCCTCTGGTTGTTCCATCTCTTCAGTTGTATGACTAGTTGCTATTGAATATGGACTTGAAGTGAATCTTTCTAGTCTACCACCTCTCCCATAAGAATCTATGATGACTGCAAAATAAGGTGTTAGTATGATGCATGAGATTCATGTATGTATGTATGCATAATGTATGTGCTATGCAAGATCAAGTAACAAAGTCAAACATATAGAACATAAGTCCTTCCAACCTTATTTCTCCAATACACGATTTAATGGCAAGTCTCTTTTCCTAGGATTTTTGGTCTTGGGCTTAATATCAACAAGGGATATTAAGAACCAACGCACATGCCAAATCTCTCAAAGCAATAAAAGTATAGAAACAACATTTCTAGGTATAAAAGCAAAGTCTAATTTTTATTAGCCCAGATGAGCTTCTAAATTATGGGCTTGGGCTTTTATAGATAGAAATACCTCATGGCAATATACACAAGCAATTTGGGTAATCCTAGGGGAAGTTACTAGGCCACTACATGTGCTTAGTCCGGTGAAAAAGGTCAAGGTTCCTTTAGCAAGATGCCCTCCTTTAGGACTTGAGTTACAGGCCAAGGTCAGAGGGGCTCGACATCTTTTGCAAACTCGAGAGAAGACTACCCCCCTTTGGGTTATAGATTCTAGTCAGATAAGTCCGGTAATCTCTATTGAACCGAGTTAAGGCTAAGAATAATGGCTAGCCAATTTACAATCCCATAAAGCTAGTGGAATTATGGGACTATAAATCAATGCCATCGGCTAATAGGGACACATAAAAATGAATGCAAGAATAAAATAATTATAAAGACCATAAGCAGAATCAGTATCTTTTATCCCCAGTGGAGTCGCCACTGTAGACGACGAGGTTTAGCGCGTGCCCAAGTTTTTGGCAACCATGACACTATTTGAGTTCAGGACTCTAGGGAACACATTAACTGCTATCACATAGATAAGGCATGGAGATGAGGAGTCACCACCTAGGATAATAAGTGGGACATTTTATGAGTGGTGGTAACTCGATTCTCTAAAAGAAAGTTAGCATCACACTAAGAGGATTCTGAGTATGGAATACTAACTTCTTTTAGTATCGTGTTCTTTTAGAATTACTTTATGAATTACTATCTTATTCTCTATTTACATGCAATTCATATTAAACCCTTATTTTAACGATAACTCCAAGGTAACCAGTCACATGAAAAGCATACAAACACTGCATTCATTCAAGAATACACTCCTTGTATTAGTCTAATCTACACTGATTTTAGTTAGATGAGCTAAATCTATATGTTTAAATTTACAAGTGAGTTTAAAAGCTAATGATCCTAATTCTTATTCAATTTTTAATTTAAATGAGTCAAAGTCTACAAGTTTTAATTATGAAAATAGGCCTAAGTCTACCAATTATTAAATGTTTAAATTAATGGGCCTAATTCTTACATATTTTAATTCTAAGGTGAGCCTAATTCTACAAGTTATGGAAAAGTGCTTAATTTAATGGGGCTATGTCTAATTAATTAAATTAAATCTAAATGGGCCTACATTTAAATTAGCTAAGTGGACCTATATTATTTCTAACCTAAAATCTAATTAATTATGGGCCTAAATTCATTTTAATTAATTAAACCTAGAATTAATTAAAACTATTAACCTATTAAATTAATTGGGCTAATTAACATGTGGGCCTAAATTCCTAATTAAATTAAGGAATATTGGTGAAAAAATCCAAACCTTTTCGACTTTTTGCAATCTAATCCCAACTTTTTAATTTTTGCAATAATGTCCTAATTTTGAAATTTTTTTGCAATGTTAGCCATTAATGAATCTGGTCAAAATTGAATTCAAAAACAATGAGGTGGTTCCTGAGTTGTCATGCCAGCACACCAAAGAGTAGGCCCCCAATCCATGTCAGTTAACCCTGGTTGTAACCTAAACTATGTCATTTTATAACCTAAACCTAATAAAAAAAATTATCGATTTCAATTAAACGAAAAAAAAAGAAAACTCTCTCCTCTTCTTCTAATCTTCCACAAAACCATAAACTTCAACATTCATTCACTCTAATCTTCAACATTCAATAATCTAATCTGCACTTACAGATGGTGACGAAGAAGAAAACGCCTAGTAAAGCTAAGGATAAACGACAGAAACCAAAGAAAATGTAGTCTTACATTTGATACTTTTAAGTTATTATTTGGGTATGAAAGAGGTGAAATAGGTGACCCTGCATTTTTCCTTATAATTTTTTTTTCTTAATGTCAGCTTCCCTATTGATGTTTGGGTTGGAGGTACATTCAGTGAAGGGCCACTGATTAAGTATGTGGGAGGTTACACAATTCGTGAATGGTGGAGGGAGCACAATTACATGAGTTGGAAGGAAGTTGTCAATTGGGTGAGTGATTTGGGGTTTGGTAAACTTAAAAAGATATGTTATTTTCCTCTTAGAACAAGTACTTGGGATTATCAAACTTTAATCACTATTGAAGAAGAATTGAAGAAATGTGGGATGAAGGAGCTGATTTCAATTACTTAAAAGTTTTCATAAAAGTGGTTGAAGATAATACTAAGGTTAATGAAAGTGAACCTGAGACTAATGTAAGTGATACAGGGGTAGAAATACCAGTTACACCTATTGTAGATGAAATGATTAATAACAGTAGTAATAGCTCAAACTATGAGTTAAATGTTGAAGATAAAGAATATATAGCTGCTTTGCAAAATAGAAAGGCCTTAAAAAATTCTTTAGTTGACATTAGGGCTGGTTTAGGTTTGGATGGTGATGAAGAAGAGTTAATCAGGCATTGAAATGAAGGAAATAATATGCCAAATGAAGTGAACGATAAAGTGAATGATGATGAAGTTGATAGATTAATGAGTGAATATAAAGAATCAGATGATATTGGGTTTGATTGTCCTTACAGCAGTGAAGAGGGTGATTTTGATACTGATAAGAGAAGGAAGAAAAAGAAGGTTATATATAATCCACAATGTGATCACAAGACACTGAAGTTTGTGGCTGTATGATTTTTAAGTTAGCCAACCAATTGCGGTCAACTTTCAGCAATATGGATCGTCTAATGGATTTAACATACATTGGACTATATCAAACATGCAAGGAGTTGATACTAAGTGTGATCGAGGGTGTAAGTGGAGGTTGTATGGTACTAAAGTACTAATGAGAGGATATTCACCATGAGGATTTACTGTGGAGAGCATAGTTGTGCTAGACAAGACATAAATAGGCAAGCTACTGCCAAATGGATTGCAAAGGAGTTTCTTAGTGTGTTTAGGAGAAAACCAAACTATACGGTAGAAGAAATGCAAGATGATATCAAAGAAAAATATAGCATAAATTATCTAAATGGATGTGCTACAGAGAGAAGATTAGGGCTCTATATATCTTGAGAGGCAGCTTAGAGGGGCACTATGAGAAGTTGCATTCTTACCAGGTTGAACTAAAGAGGGTTGATAAATAAGGAACATTTGAGTTAGTCACTGGTGATCCAAGGGCAGGTAGAAGGCCTGTGTTTAAGAGATTTTATATTGGCTTTTTCTGCATTATGAAAGGGTTATAGTAATGGTTGCAGGTCTATCTTATGTGCTAATGGTGATTTCTTAAAAACTGTGACTAGTGGTGCTTTGTTAAGTGCAATAGCTAGAGGTGGGAATAACCAAATGTATCCCATCTCTTGGACTGTTCTAGAAGGGGAGAATGAAGCTACATGCTAGTGGTTTTTGAGTATTCTATTTAATGATTTAAATATTATGGATGGATTAGACTTGACCTTGATTAATGACAAGTAAAAGGTCACTTATCTATTTGCTTAAACTTTTTTTTGTTGAAACTTGATTTATTAGTTTATTTTTCTACTTAAACTTGATTTATTGAAATTGTTTTGAGTAGGGACTTGCATCTGCCATTGCTGAATTAGTGCCCCATACTAAGCATAGACATTGTTCAAGGCACATATATCAAAATTGGAAGAAAAAGCACAATGGGATTGAGTTCAAGCCTTTGTACTGGAAAGTTATCTATGCGACTTATGAAGCAGAGTTCACCAGATACATGGAGGAGTTGAAGGCAGTTGATGCCTCTACATATGAAGACTTCATGAAGCAAGGGCTTGCATCTTTTTACAAGGCATTTGTCAATACATGGCCCAAGTGTGATGGGATCACCTCAAATCAGGCAGAAACTTTCAATGGATATATTTGTAAAGCAAGGACACTGCCTTTAATAAAAATGTTGGAAGAAATTAAGATAGGTTAGATGGAGAGAGTTTACAAAAAACATCATTTGATGAGCAACTCTGAGGATATTTTATGTCCCAAGATCAGGCAATAATTAGAAAAAGAAAAGTATGCTTCATGCTTATGCCTTCAATTGAAGAGAAGCTGTAAGTTAGTATGGCTGATAGTCAGTTTGTGGTTGTACTAAATCCACCTTTATGCTTATGTAGAGCATGGGATTTGATTGGGATCCCATGCTGCCATGCTATTGCAGTAATTAACTACATGAGACATGATGTTGATTCCTATGTTGATCAATGTTATAAGAAGCCACACTCTCTTCAAGTCTATCAGCATGGAATTGAACCCATTAATGGGCAAGAAATGTGGCCTCATGTTGATCTGCCACAGCTACTGCCCATCCATATAAGAAAATGCCTGGAAGACCTAAGATTTCTAGAAGAAAAGCTCCTGAAGAATACCCTAAGAATCTGGGCAAGCTAACTAGGCATGGCATGCAAATGACTTGTATGCATTATTTTCAAACTGGGCATAATAAAAGGGGGTGCCCAAAGATAGATGAAGTACTAGCTCCCGGGCCTCTAAAGGTGAATTTAGTTGTATTCAAATACTATTTTTATAGTTCAGTTTGAAATTTTTTTTAATCTGCTACATTATGAACATGCATGCCAAAAGGGAAAGACCACAAAAGCATCAAGAAACTTCACATGAAGCTTCTGCAATGCCTGGCAGTCAAAGTGAAGGGTTCCTTGAACCAATGAGCTTGTGAACTTGGGTTACTTAAACATGTCAGATTGTGTTTCTTAAACTTGTGAATTTTTGTTCTTATGGTTGTGCTAGGCTAGCAAGGTTATAGTCTGAGGATTTTCTCAAGATCAGGAAACATATATGCAAGAGTACATTTTTTTTAATTTTGTAATGAGTAATTTTCATATTAAATTTATGGTTCTTTTATTTCATCATAAAATTGGGATTTTGTTTAATGTAGATGCCTGGCAATAATCGTGTTCAATATGTAAATGGGTCTGCTGCAACAAGATTAGCTGCACAAAGTGTAAGTCCAGATGCATAACAGACTAACTAAACCTCAACAACATCATAGCCCATCCAGAGTCAAACAAGCATAAATTATCAGTCTGTGGTTTTCAAATCCATAACTTCTCAAGCTGCAACACCTACTTTGAGCAAGACACACAACTTAAGGAGTTCAAAGGGCAAGAGCAAGATATAATCTTTATGCTTCTTAGTCTGTGTATGGGATTTTTTTACCCTATTTTGATGTTGGTGATAATAGCTTTCTTTTTTGGATGTAATGAAGTTTACCCTTCATATCAATTTGGGTTTATGTACTAAAGCCAAAACTTCTGAATTCGCTATGTCTTAAATTTGGATTTCTTTTAATCTTATATGAAGCAAGTACTGTTTTATCACTTTTATCTTCATTGTATTACATTATTCTTAGTTTTGGGTAAATGTATGTTTTATCACTTTTAAATCAGACAATATAGTTATGTTTCTTATTCACACAAAGTACCCAATATTAGCTTATAATCAGTTATTTGCTAATATAAATGGCTATTATTAGTTCATTTTATATGCTATTTGCCAATCAGAGATATAAAAATCACATTAATAGCATAACATATCATATAAAATCATTCCATTTCTTATAAGAACATTGCCATAATTAAGGTAAATACAATACATTGGTTTTTTAAACAGGGAGAATTTTGACATATAAAAGCCATATTAAGACTAATACACACACACAGAACCTCAATTTTCTTTTACCTGGATTTTATAATACCATTCTTATCTTACAACTTCTTAATTTCTTGAATGAACATGATTCTTTCTTCTTTCATCTTCTCAATGATCTCCTTCCTTTTTAATTTCTCAACAAGCAAATTAAATTCAACTTCCTGTGTCTTCTCATCACATTCCTTCTCCTACAGCCTTTGTTCGTTATTTCCCATAACTGCCATATCATTATCAACCCATTGAAAATAATTGCATTCTTTTTCTGAAAAAAAATATATTAATAGTTACCCATAACACTAGGAAAGCTGAACCATTATCCATAAACCATTACCTATAAAATTTTTAACAAAATAACCTAGAAATTACCTGCTAAAATGGGCAATTAAGAAACCTCATGTTTAGGTTTCTTCTTGTTGATGAAGTGTAACATAATAACTCCACTTAATGCTTCATGCAATACCTTCTATCAATACTTCAATTCGATGACACCAATGCTTCTTGGATGAAACTCATTTTTTTTAATCGAACCAGAGAGGGAATTAGTTATCACTGACGAGTTTCTTCAAGAATGCCTCAATTTCTCATGTCTTTGTCTTATGTACCCTCTATGGAATGCCTCAATTTGCTTTGAGAATGCCTCAATTCACGCTTGTAGAAGGAGAGTTATATGGTTTTTTCCAATTAGGGTTCGAGTTTTATTTCAGTACTTCAAAACAGTGTTGTTTTGTTAAAAGGTTAGGCATATTGGTTATAACCAAGGTTAGCTGACGTGGATTGGGGGCCTGCTCTATGGTGTGCTGGCATGACAACTCAGGCACCACCTCATCGTTTTTTAATCTAATTTTGACCAGATTCATTGATGGCTAACATTGTAAAAAAATTTCAAAATTGGGATATTATTGCAAAAATTAAAAAGTTGGGATTAGATTGCAAAAGGTCAAAAAGGTTTGGATTTTTTCACCAATAGGCCTTAAATTAATGATCTACTAAAATAAAGATGGGCTTATTAATTAATTACTAACCTAAAATTAATTAAATACAAAAAATGGGCCAAAATAACAAAACAAATAAAAAAGGGCCCAAACATAAATAAAAAGCCTAATGGGCCTAAAATAATAAATGGGTTCTTTACATAAATGCCCAAAAAAGAGGTGTCAATAACATCAAATACCCTATATTTTTTAAAAATTACATGCGTGCCTTATTTTCTTTTAAAATTACACGTGTGCCTTACAAACACTGTTGTTGCTCTTCCTTCTGTCGTGCCTTCTTCTTCTTCTTCTTCGTTTTTTCTTTTCTTTTTTTTTCTTTTCTTCATAACCTTAGACGTGCTGTTGCTCTAAAGGATATGTTTGGAGCAAGTTCACTTTCCTCAATTGTTCTCTATTTTGTGCTATGTTGGTGATTCCAATGACCTTTTTTCCATAGAGCAAGCTTATCTTTTGAGTGTTATATCAGAGATCTTGAATGAGCGACTCAAGGAGATAAAAATTTTAATTGATTTCGCATAATGTGTTTTTAAAATATTTAAAAGATCTACTGAGGTCGTTGACTTTATCTCAAAAGGCAAATCTGGTCTTCCAACAAGGTATGCATCAATTGATGTTCTTGGATACTCATAGACTATTCTACAATACATATGTGCCCAGGCTCATAAGCTTGAGCTGGATGATGATTCAGTGGATGTCATTGGTAAAGTTTTATCTTATGGAATTCTTAAATTGTTTTTACTCTTCCTTCAGGACCTTGAGCCTCCAACAAGTATTAAGAAGCCATGGAACAGAACAAGAACCAAAAGTCAGCTCCTTCACACTCATACAAGCCTTGACCCTTCAAAGGATTTCAGAGAGATATTGTTGTAGTAATTGGCAATTGTGCTTTCCAAAGGATGGCTGTGCAATATAAGATTAGGCAAATGAATGGGATTCTTCATTTGTTACAACAGTGTTGTAGACGAAGATAATCCATTTTTAAGAGAATGGGGCATATGGTGCATGAGGAACTTATTGGAAAGGAATGAAGAAAATCAGAAAGCAGTTGTTGAATTGAAGCTTTAAGGAACAGTTGACATGCCTTAGGGTGGAGGTGGATCCAAATACTAGACATGTAAGGCTTCTGAATGTGTCTCCAACACAAAATAAAATGTAAATTTTGGTAGCTAACCTGTCATCATCTTATGAGGCCATAAGGGCATATTCTTCTACAAGCATTTTAAAATTCACCTTTCATCAGTATCTTGACATTTAATCTTCTCTGGTTTTGATCACATTTTTGTCACTTGGGTTTCAAAGCAAGTTAAAGCATGACTAGAGAATTTTTTTTTCAACCTGTGAAAATTATCTAGGTTGCACTTTACACTAGCTAACGACAAGAGTAATGTGGTTCTTTTGTGATGGTCCAAAATGAAGAATTCTGAAATCTGGATGTTGTGTTTATTCTTGTTGCTCCTTTTATTCTTTTCTTGAACTAGGATTGCCAAGTCTTTCTTAAATTACAGGAGCCAGCTGAGGAAGTAAAATTGGGTAAGAAAGGCGATTGTTTTCTAGATAAAATTGGGTGAGAAAGGTGATTGTTTTCTAGATTCTTTTATGTTAAAATCTCAAGTATTTATGGTCGTTCCAAAAAGCAACTAAATGATCATAAAAATTGAGGAGTTCTTCAATTCAAACATAAGATAGAAGTTAAATTTCAAAAAACTCCAAGCAGGATCTCAATACTCATCTTATTTCATTTACACAACTGTATAAGCATTTTTATGAGGTAAAAAGAGTACCCAAATAAAATAAATATATTAAAAGACTATCCTGAAAGATATAAAATAATGAATATTAATTAAGGAATAAGAGGATTTTTGTTGTACAACAAAAAGGGTTTGTGATGTCAATGTTGGTATGTAAATTGGGTTTTATACTGTGTAATATCATGGTTAATGGGCCATTTATGAATCTTGTAGTAGGTTTTCTTTTTGTTTTTTAATCTCATGTTGTTATCATTTTTACTGTATCTTTTCTTTTTCTCCATTTTTTCAAACTAGTGTGGATATATCTTTTCTTCTTAGCTGTACAAGAGAAGAAAAGGCAAGAAAAATAAATATTTGGGTACTTCGTGGTTAATGCTTTTTCCTCCGTTGATGCCCTACTTTCACTGTAATCCACTTTTATTTTGAAGACCCACTCTTTTAATTGGACAATACCCTTTTGTTTTAGTACTATCTTTGAAGACCACTATTTTCATGTTGGTTTATGTTTTTTTTTAACACACATGTTGGTTTATGTTTTTTATTTAACTATATTTTTATTTTATTCACATTAAATATCTTCTAATGAATATAAATATGAAACAATTAAAATACTTTCGGTATATTATACAAATATGAAACAATTAAGATACTTTTGGTATATTATACGAATATGAAATAATTAAAATATATAAACAAAAAAATCTTTCTAAATAATTAATTATTGCAAATTGCATGTCTTGAAAATAACATATATTTTCTATATTCAAATACCAAAATTCATTAGTATAGATAATAAAAAATATGTAAAAAATTAAAAATACATGTACAATAACTATATTATAGTATCCAATGAGTATCCTATTCTTAAAAACAATATTTTTTTTGAATATTATTTGTATCTGAAACTCAAAACAGTATATTCTCTGAATATTATTCGTATATGATAAAAACAAAACAATATATTATTTGAATATTATAAGTATCTGA
The DNA here is from genome assembly GCA_949634005.1 of Mallotus japonicus. NCBI lineage: Eukaryota > Viridiplantae > Streptophyta > Magnoliopsida > Malpighiales > Euphorbiaceae > Mallotus > Mallotus japonicus. Next base: position 454 of record CATIWK010012233.1, on the reverse strand, counting down.
AACTCAAAATAGTATATTATTTGAATATTATAAGTATCTGAAACTCAAAACAGTAACTAAAACTTAAAACAGTATCTCAAAACTCATAAATACAGTATATTTTTTTAATATTATTTGTAAATGATACAATCAAATTTGTATATTTTCTGAATATTATTCGTATCGGAAACTCAAAACAATATCTGAAACTCAAAACAGTATCAGAAACTCAAAAAAATATCGCAAACTCAAAACAGTATCTAAAAATTAAAAACAGTGTCTCAAACTCATAAATACATTATATTTTTTGAATATTATTCGTATATGATACAAATAAAATTAGTATATTTTCTGAATATTATTCATATCTGAAACTCAAAACAATATTTGAAACTCAAAACAGTATATGAAACTCAAAACAGTATCTGAATATGATAATTTGAGTAAGTATTTATTGTTGGAAAAATAATATCAA
>CATIWK010012218.1:0-15641 GCA_949634005.1 Mallotus japonicus | reverse complement strand
ATACTACAAAAGGGGTAACTACTCGTTCTAAACTTAAGTCTTTAGTTAATTTAGCCTTCATTTCTCAAATTGAACCCAAAAATGTTGATGATGCTTTGAATGATGAATTTTGGGTCCTTGCTATGCAAGAAGAGTTAAATCAATTTCAGAGAAACAAAGTTTGGACTTTGGTTCCTAGACCGAAACATCATCTTATTATAGGCACCAAATGGGTGTTTAGAAATAAGATGAATGAATAAGGTGTCATAACTAGGAACAAAGCAAGACTAGTAGCTAAAGGTTATAATCAAGAGGAAGGCATTGATTATGATGAAACCTATGCTCCCGTTGCTAGGTTAGAAGCTATTAATATGCTACTTGCATTTGCATCATTCATGGATTTTAAATTATATCAAATGGATGTTAAAAGTGCATTTCTAAATGGTTTTATTGAAGAAGAGGTTTATGTTGAACAACCCCCAGGTTTTGAAAATTTTGATTTTCCAAATCATGTGTTTAAACTTTTAATAGCTTTGTATGGATTGAAACAAGCTCTAAGAGCATGAAAGGTTGAGCAACTTTCTATTAGAGAAAGTTTCTCTAAAGGAAAGGTTGATACAACTCTTTTCATAAAAGAAATCCAAGAATGATTTATTAATTGTTCAAATTTATGTTGATGATAATATTTTCGGTGCTACTAACCATTGCTTATGTAAGGAATTCTCTAAGTCAATGCAAGGAGAATTTGAGATGAGTATGATGGGAGAACTTAAATTCTTCCTCAGATTACAAATCAAGCAATGTTAAGATGGGATTTTCATCAATCAAACCAAATATACAAGGGGCATTCTCAAGAAGTTTGGCATGGATGGAGTAAAATCTAGCAAAACTCCAATGAGCACTACAACCAAACTCAACAAGGATGAGAATGGCAAACCGGTTGATGAAAAGCGATTTAGAGGTATGATCGGATCTCTTCTTTATTTAACTGCTAGTAGACTTGATATCATATTTGCTACTTGCTTGTGTGCTAGATTTCAATCAAATCATAGAGAGTCCCACTTGAATACAATCAAAAGAATTTTCAAGTATTTAAGTAGAAGTTTGCATTTAGGACTTTGGTATCCTAGGAGTTCATCCTTTGACCTTGTCAGTTATTCAGAGGCAGACTTTGTCGGTAGTTTACTAGATAGAAAGAGCACTTCCAGAACTTGTCAAGTTTTAGAACAATGTTTAGTTTCTTGGTGTAGCAAGAAACAAGTTTCGGTTGCCTTGTCCATTACAGAAGTAGAATATGTTGCTGCAAGTTTATGTTGTTCACAAGTTTTGTGGAAAAAATAGCAATTAATGGACTATGGTATTCACATTGATCAAATTCCAATCAAATGTGATAATACAAGTGCTATAAACCTTCGTAAGAATCCCATTCAGCATTCAAGAAAAAAACATATAGACATTAGACATCATTTTTTGCATGATCATGTGCAATTAAGTGATATCTGTCTTGAATTTATTGATACAAATCATCAATTAGCCGACATTTTTACCAAGCCCCTCTGTGAAGAGAGATTGAATTTTATCAAACATGAATTAGGTATGATTGATGGCTCATGTTTATCTTGAATGCATATTTTCATTGTTTTAGTTATTAATTAATTGTTTATGTTTGGTATATTTCTGGTATATTATCTCAGTGTGTCTTAACTAATTATTTAATTACTTAATTGATGGTTGAAATGCTTAAAATTCATGTGAAATCATGGTGTGCTTATCTTATGACTAATAAATTTTTAGTATGTTAATTTTGATCTCGTGAATTCATGCATTTATATATATTATATGTGTATTTTCCTTTATATTTTTTAATTAATAATTAATTATTGAATTAATTTCAAATTAATCAATTATTTTATTAAAAATTATTTTTCCCTCTTTAAACGAATTTTATAAATTTCTTTGTCTTTAAATTCAATTAAATTCAAATTATATGTGCATTAATTCATTTGAATTTAATTGCACCTAAATTTGGACTTAATTGCAAATTCTTTAGAAATTAATGGGCTGTCAGGGACATAGTCCCGCCCGGGACCACATAAGTCCCGATTGGGACATAAGTATATGCGTTTCTCTTTGAGAAACATCACATATTCTAGTCTGGCTCCCGATCAGGACATTCAGTCCCGACCGGGACCAGCACATATCCCGCTCGGGATATGTGTCCTGACAGCATAGGGAATAGACTTTTTTTTACACCTCTTTGACTCCCCAATCAAATCAGGAACGAATTTTAAGGTTCCTATTTGATTCAACTTTGAATTTTAACCCTAATTTTCATCTATAAATACTCTCATTTATTTTCATAATTCTCTACACTTCTCTTTTCTTTTAAGCTTTTATTTTTGCTCTTCAATGGCTCCCAAAAAATCAAATCCTCCTCCTTCATCTTCCTCTTCTCAAGATCCCTCCTCCAAGAAGGAAAAAGCAAGGAATTATCACTCTCCTCAATCATATTCAAGAGAGGAATTCAAGAAAAGGATCTCACAATTCCAAAAGAGAACCTTTATTCTACCAAGGTTCATGCATGATGAAACTCTCAAGAAACTTGGTTGCTTTGATGAGGTGAAAGAACTCCTTTCTTTTGTAGGTTTATTTAATTATGCCTTCAATCCTCTTTCTTCTTATCAATCCTTAATTGTGGAATTTCTTGCTTCCTACACTCTTCGTTCCATAAAGTTTGATAATGATAACCCTCACTTCTCCATGCGGTTCAAATTGGGTGGGAAAGATCGCTTTATGACTAGTGAAGAGTTTGACTCTCTCTTCAGTTTTTCTCATGAAGGCCATGTCCAAATTAAGGGAAATTGGTGTGGAAATAATTTTTGGGATGAAGTAAGTGCTCCTTAAGCAAAAAGTTTCTCCACCGGTCACACAAAAGCTTCCTACCTCAAAAATAAAGCCTTATGGTATGTGCACCGTTTTATTACTTACTCCATCAATGGTAGAGGTTTGTCTAATGAAACTATCTCTTTAGATGATCTCTTTATCCTCTATTCTATGGTGCACAAAGAAAAAATTGCCTTAGGAAGATTTGTACAATGGAGATTGTGGTTAATTAGTGATAATCACATCAGCGTTATTTGTGTTGGTGGAATTGTCACTAAATTAGCTCAACACTTTGGCATAGAACTTGATTTTTTACATCCCACAAAACCCATTTTTCTTGATGAATCTTTTATCAAAAATTCCAAACAATTCGCCTCCATCAATGAAGTTTGGGTTTGGAAGCATGATCTTGGAGCTAGTGAACATTTGGATGCTCTTTTGCAAGAAGTTGATGAATATGAAGGACAAGAAGAAGACCAAGATCCTCAAGTCCCTCCTCAAAGAAAAAGATCAAGGCAAGAGGGTACTTCCCAAGGAGCTCAAGCATTTGGAGATGAAGCACCATTGGTTGGTCAAATGTTTAATCGCATGAGCTTAATGGAAAGAAATTTTAATGAACGATGTGATCAAGTGGATGCTATTATTTCTCACCTCCAATAGGATGTCCACTTTCTCTATGAGAAGCAAGGCTACTCTTGCTCATATGCTCTATTCACTTATCCTCCTTCTCCTCCTTATCAAGACTAGCTTCTTTTTATGTCCTTTTTCTTTGTTTGTTCGTCAGTTTATGTTTGGGTTATTTTCAGTTTCTGCTACTGTGAGTTGCTAGTTTGTCTTTTAAATTTTATTTTGTGTTTAGTTTATTTTCAGTTGCTTTTTAGGTTTCTAAGCTAAGTCCTCTATGTTGTGTCTTGTTTACAATTGATATTTGCAATATCATTGTACTCCTATCCTTTTTATTAATGCAATTTTATTTTTCTTAAATTCAATTTAATTTATTTCTTTTTGAATTTTAACAAAGGGGAAGAAATATTTGATATTTGAGTTTGATTTATTTATTATTATCATTTATTTCCTTTGTGTTTATCTTATGCATTGTAAGTGAGGCTACTTTTATTTTCATTAATGATCATGTTATCATATTTTTCTCCATGCAAAAGCCTTGTTTTGCTTACTTGCATTAATTCATTTAGTCCTTCACATAGGGGGAGAATTCTATTTAACTTTCATTTTTTATTATTTTAGTTCTTTGTCTTTTGTTTCTTTTAGAACTAAGCTCTACATGATCATGTGATAGTTAAGTTTGTTAAGCTTCAATATAAATGCTACATATTTATATGTTTGAAATTATTTCCTTTCATATTACCTAGCATGTATTTAAATGATCATGTTATCATGTTTTTATGTTTTTAACACATTTGTCATGTTAGGTTGTGTTTTCACAAAAGGGGAGTATATTTCACATACTTTAAAGAAATCTTTTTTTACCTTTCATATTTTTCATTTTTTTTTAGTTCTTGGTCTTTTATATGCTATATGTACTTTTGTGATGCATTATTAAAGATCTTGACTTTCTTTTAAATTTATATTTCTTATCATGCCAAATATGGGGAGAAATAAAGAAATATATTTATCCTTCATTTTTTTTGCTCCTTATATTTATTCTTATGATATGTATAAATTTAAGGAGAGTAAATATTTAATTTCCAATTATCACACACTTCACTTTATATTATTTTTCTCAAACTCAAAATAAGTTTGTCAAAATCAAAAAGGGGGAGATTGTTGACCTTAGCAATAATCTATCTTTATTTTGTTATTAACAAACTTATTTTTGAGCATTTAATATGTTTTTCTAAGTGTGTATAAGACAGGACTTAATTGGAAGTCAAAATGGTGAAGAAATATCACCATGACATTGGTCTCAAATATGGCACAACCAGAATTGATAAGTATGTTATTGACCTCTGAGATTCAAGGAGGCTTTTGACATCTTTAGAGCTTTATAATGAGAAAGTGATCTCCTTCACATTTTAATTATACATCTTAAGCTTTTCAATTGATCTTACTTGTCAAAATCTGAGTTCATTTGGGTTTGCAAATCCCCAATCCAAGTCAACATATGCAGCTTTCATTTTAGGATGCACATCTCTCAGTATTTCAGCAATATCTTGAGTTAAAAATGTCCAATTGAGTTGATTCAAAATTATATGGAAATATAAGCCAAATATCTACAACTTTCATGAAGAAAGGTTAGGCTAATTCGATCATCTTGAAAGGGTACAGTCCTCCTCACTAGCATATCACGAATCGGTCATGAGTTGTCTCTGTTATGCTCAATTTGAGTCATTTTGGACAGAGACGCTCACGAGCACTTTCATGAGCACTATTCATCTCATGAGTAGCCACCTAACAGCTTAAAATGAGCATTTTTGACTAATTTGCAAAGGCAATGGCTAGTTCTTTCCTCCTCATGAGCCAGGACTGCTTCCTCACGATTGTGAGCACCCTTTGAGCTGCAAAAAGTCCAAGATTATTCAAAAACCATTTATAGATGTTGGAGATATGTTTGATACATCCAACAACTATATTTTTGAGTGTTTAGCTATATAAACACCTCTTAGAGCTGTATTGAAGTTTTAAGAAACTTGATTACTCATTCTTTCATCTTAAACACTCAATTAAATTCTCATTATTTCATTCTTATTTTTGATAAACTCTTGAGAGAGTTTAGTGAGTGTTAGAATAGACATTCTTGTTCTTCTATTTTCTAGGTTTAGAAAAAGGGAAGTGAGATTCTATTCTAAAGGAATTGGTTTAAGTGTTTAGCTATCAAAACACTTGGGATTTAGTTTTAGAGTGAGCCTTGAAATTCTTGTTTGTAAGGTTATAAGAGTGAGCCTTAAACTCTTGTGTAATCTCAATCTTGTGAATAAGATTGTGGGTGATTAAAAATACTAACTTGGGGATAAGTTAGGTGGAGATGTAGGATTGTTGTTGAATCTGAACTCCTTAAATCATTGTGTTCTTCATTCTTCCCTCTCAACATTCTTTCATTTGTTGTTGGAATCGTTTTAATTTTTGATTTTTATTCGATAGCCCTATTCACCCCCCCCCCTCTAGGGCTCTTTTAAAAGGCAAATCATTAAAGAATTGCATGAGCTGATTGATTAAGGGTTACAATGGAAGATAACGAAGTCATGTTTATTGGCTCAATTTAGAGTACGATCAGTGTACTTGGATAGAGTCAAGGCAGCTCAAAGAAAGGACCTACAATTATAGAGAATAATGATAGAAGTTCAGCAAGGTCAGTCTCTAGATTTTGTAATTGATAGTGAGGGCATATTGCATTTGGGCACTAGGTTGTGTGTGTGCCAGATGTAGATGAGCTAAGGAAGGAGATTATGGAGGAAGCTCACTTTTCTGCTTATAGTGTTCATCCAGGTTCTACCAAGATGTATCATGACTTGAAAGATACATATTGGTGGAATGGGATGAAAAGAGACATTGCAGAGTTTGTATTCCGGTGTCTGACATGTCAGCAGGTGAAATTGCAACATTAGAGACCCTCGGGATTACTGCAATAATTACCCATTCTTGAGTGGAAGTGGGGCATGATTGCGATGGACTTTGTTTCTGGATTGCCTCGCACATCAAGTGGCTATGATGCTATATGGGTAATAGTTGACAGGTTAACCAAGTCAGCTCACTTCTTGCCAATTAAGAAGACCTATACTACAAGTTGGTTAGGTTGTATATCAACCGAATTGTTTGCCTACATAGGGTGCCAAGAGTATAGTGTCGGTTAGAGGAGCTACTTTCACTTCAGTCTTTTGACAAATATTGTATAAAGCATTGGGCACAAGACTTTACTTCAGTACAACTTTTCACCCTCAAATGAATGGTCAGTCAGAAAGGACCATTCAGACACTAGAGGATATGCTTTGAATGTGTGTGATAGATTTTGGTGGCCAATGGGATCTACACTTACCGTTGATAGAATTTGCATATAATAATAGTTACCATGTAAGTATTGAAATGGCTCTATATAAAGCACTATATGGTAGAAAGTGTAGCTCTCCTATATGTTGGGAAGTTAGTGAGAGGCAAATAGCAAGCCCAAAGTTAGTGCAAGTAACTTCAGAGAAGATTCCTATCATCTAATAGAGGTTGAATATAGCTTTTAGTAGATAGAAAAGCTATGTAGATCCTAAGAAGAATGGTGTATCATTCTCTGTTGGAGATATGGTTTTTTTGAAGGTGTCACCGATGAAAGGTGTAATGAGATTTGGTCAAAAGGGTAAGCTAGCTCCAAGATACATCAGACCCTTTGAGATTCGGTCAAGGGTTAGTGATATGGCTAATAGACTGGTGTTACCGCCTGAATTGTCGTGGATCCACCTAGTGTTCCATTTGTTGATGTTGAGGAAGTACATTTCTGATTCCTCTCACATTCTTTAGCCTCAGATAGTAGAGCTTAGTAAGGATTTGTCATATAAAGAATATCTGGTGGCGATTATGGATCAACAAGTTCACCAGCTTCACACTAAAGAAATTCCTATGCTGAAAGTGTTGTGGAGCAACCATTCAGTAGAGGACTATACTTGGGAAACTAAAGCAGACATGCGAAGTCGATATCCTCACTTATTTGGAAGTTGATGTAAGATTTTAAAATTCGAGGATGAATTTTATTAAGGGGGAAAAATACAATAACCCATAATTTATTCATATAATAAATATATGTAACTGTTGTTTTTGGGTTATTGATGGGTTGTTGTGTTGTTGTTGTGTCATTGTTGTGTCATTGATGGGCTATTTATTTGTTATTGATTGGCTTATTATTTGGTTACTGAGTTGTTGTCGTTGATGTTGGGTTGTTGCTTCGTTGTTGTGTTGTTGCCGAGTTGTTATATGGTCGTTGTGTGATCTTAACTCATTTAATTGCTAGCAGTTATCTCAAGCCTCAAAGTGGAAGGACTACACTAAAATTTTAAAGAAAATCCGAGGACTAAATTGGTAATTTTCCAGTTCCTCTCTATTTTAATGCTAACAGATGCGAAAATTCATTTTAAGCCTTGAACTCACTCATCTAACACTGTAGTACCTGAATCTTCTCGATCTCCATTCATTGGTCAAACGACCTCCGATTGACACAAAATTTGAACCACAGATCCTACTCAATATCCTCTATATGTTGATAGTTTTTATTTTGTGGAATTTGGCCCGGTTTTGATCAATTTAAAGTTTCGGCCTAAACTTTCCGGTAGCGAATCACTATTTTCGATGACCATTAGCTGCTGCAATTGCGACCATCATCCTTATCTTGTTTTTAGGAGTCTTTTGGTACCAATTTTGCATTCGATCTACATGGTTTAGGCTTTAATCGGAGTTTATTTGGTATTTTTTATTTTCCTCTCTGATATATTAATTTGGTGGTTGTTTGTTGAGTTTGAGTCAATTTTTGAGTTCTATATACTACTATGAACATGTTGATATGCCTGATTTTTGTAATTAATGATTTCCTGTGAGAAATTCGGCGAGTTCCAACTGGATTCTGGTGAGGAATAGTGACCAGCCTAGAAAATTTTGATTTTATTTTTAATAAATAGTATAAATTGTGAGGATTAATTTTCATAACTGAAGCTAGGTCTGATTCCTTATGGATTTTAAGATAAAAATTCGGAAAGTGTTTCGGTGAAAATTTCTCTATTTCCACTTAAATAGTCTCAACTCATCAAAATAAATTATATTAGCCTCAAATGTCATTTTAGGGTGTTTCCAAGTCAATTGTATTGATTCCTTGATTTTAATAATTTTTCTAGAATTTTAGAAAATTATTATGAATTTATTTATTTTAAATCTATGTATATGTTTTAAATAAATATTATTTATTATAGAGAGTTTCGGAGCGGGAGCCGTAGCGATTGGGCAGCCGAGAACACGACGGCCGATATGCTCCACCTGTTAGTTAATTTTATAAAATGTTTGTTCGAGATATATATAAATGAAAATTTTTATGCGATAATATTATAATAAAGTTGAATATATAAATTTAATTATGCACATGAATATTACCTGCAAGCATGATTATTTATTTTATTATTGTTAAGAATTCTGGAAATTCTTTAGTTTGGTTTCATTTATTTTATTTTTATATATGAGATAAATATGTTTTGGAGAAATTGGTAGAACGTGCTACCTAGTGGTATCATTAGGACCACGTGCGCACTGGTTAAGATCTTGAGGCTGTTACATTTGGATTTAGCTAGGTGGAGCTTGTACTCTCGGGCAGTGATATCAATTGAGCTCGATGGAGCATGATCTCTCGGGTAGTATGTGGATTGGGTTCAGTGGAGCTTGTTCTCTTGGGCAATGTTTGGATTGAGCTAGGTGGAGGTTGTTCTCTCGGCCAAAGTTGGGATGTAACTCGGTTAAGCTTGTTCTCTTGGGACATCAATAGTGGATTGAGGTTTAGAGTTCTACCATGATTTCCACTAAAGAATTTTATTTCATATGAGGAATTTTGTATAAAAGAGATTTATAGCTTTTGGAAAGACATTTTATGAAAATAATTTTTAACAAAATAAATGATGTTTAAATATTTAATTATTTAATGAATTTATTGGTTTTTAAATAAGTGTTTTATAACCAAAATGCATTTTATACTATTAATTCACTCAGTGAGGTCTAACTCCCCTCAATTATATTTTTCAAGATCTTGGGAGTCTATTGTTAGTTTTTCTTCTCTGCGCCGGACTCATTCTTCACCAGTTGTTCTATATAGGTTATTGTAATGTTAATAATGTTTATGGAATAACTTTAGTTAATCTAGATACCACAGTGGTTTGGAGGAATTGTTGGTATTATATTTGTGTTGGTATTTGTATTGCACTATAATATGTAATTTTGATATTTTTGAGTTGAGATGTTGGCGACTATGGTGATATTGAAGTATTTTTAGTTGATGTATATTATTGGAAGTGTTATTTGCACTATGCAGGTTTTGTTTTTGTTCCCGGTACAAAGGAAACTCTACCGTATTTTTTTTAGAATTGTTGAGTTGGGAATGTTTTGTTGTGAAAAATTTTTAAGGGTTACTATGGGTTTCGAAAGCATTATGCTTTTCCATTCCCTAGTGCCGATCACGTGCCCTTGGGTTCGGGTCGAGACATTACTCCTGACTCTTAATCCTTCTTATAAAGCCCTTATAGAATTTTGGTGTTGATCTCTTCCTTTAAATAATGCTTGTCCAACTTCCTCAGGATTGTGAAGAGGGCATTTAATTAATTGATCATTTCGGTGATGCTCTTATGAGGCTTCATCTTGAAGAGTTCATACTCATAAACACGGAGTTAAACCTTCTTAAGTCTAATTTGGATGTTACCTTCATAGTGGTTCTCCAAAGTTTTTCATATTTTCTTGGTTAAAATGCAATGTTGAACTTTGCTTCCTTCATTTTTTGATATGGAAGCAAGAAGAACCAACGTGGCTTTTTCATTTTTGTAATTCTCTTTTTTTTTTTTAAGATCATTTCTTTCTTTCTTTAGGCATTTTAACACCATCCACATCTCATTAGGAGGATTCTACCCATTAAAAATCACATCTCATAGTCTAATGGTATCATTATCAAGATAGAGTTCCATTTTATAGTTTCAAAAAGGATAATAAGTTATTATTGTTAAAGGCGATAGGCGCATCAAGGCGAGGTCTTGGAGCCTAGGCACAAGTGCGCAACTTATCGAAGTGAGGCGTAAAAAATTTTAAAATAATAAAGAAATTAAGAAAAAAATAAAAATTCATATAGTAACACTTAAAAACATAACACATGCATAAAAACATTATATTGGCAATGCTTTATAGGTCTAAAATCAAAAGAAAAAGTTTAAAACCATAAATCTAATGCTAATACTAAATATCTATAAATCCTAAGATCCACAAAATAACTACTCATCATCATTAAGCTCCACAAAATCATCTTCTTTATCCATATTTTCTTCATTAAATTTCTCGTAGTCACTTTCAATTTCTTCTTCATCTTTAATTATTAAAGGAGTATTAGTTCTCATTTGAGAAGATAATTTTACTTTTTCTACATGTTTAGTCCTACCAATTGGGGTGGATGTAGATTTAACACCCTTGCCTTTAGTCAATCTAATGTTATAAGCATTTTCTTCAACTCCACTAGCTTTAGCAACTACACCTCATGTTAAATATTCATCATCAAACACAAGCTCATCTTTTTCATTTAATTCTCCTTCCATTGTCCTCATCAACCATTCATTACTATCATTTATATCTCTTCAAGAAATCGGGTCAACATAATCATGAGCATCATATTGACACTTTAATGCTCAGTTGTATTTCACAAACACCAAGTCATTTTAGCATTGATGAGCTAGCCTATTTCTTATTTTTCCTCATTGATAAAGTGTCACCTTAGCAAACGTAGGTTCAAAACAGAACAAAAAAATTTAATAAATTACTCTTTCAAAAGGTTCAAAACACGTTACAAAAAATATTTTATTGAATTCAACTATAAAAATATGTCACATCAATCATACAAAGCTATACTATGCTTATTTATTTATGGTCATGCCATGAATTGTTTGCAATAACATTAAAAACAAAAATAAAAAAGTAAAAAGGACCCAACTTGTTTAGCACTAATTTTACTCCTTGTCTTGCCCTCAAAATTTCTTTTAGCAGCACAATAATGAGCTTCCAAAGTGTAAAACTCATATTCAGACTCTCCTCTGAGATCACGAACTTCACTCACCTGCTTTCACGTACTAGTTTCTCTTCAGCTAAAGCCTCTTTGTTCTTCTTCTCTTCTTTTTCTTCTGGATTTTTTCTTTTTTATTTTTTTCTTTTAATCTTAATGCCCCTCATCTTTTTAGAATCCCCTTTTTAATTATTTTCCATTCAGAAAGTCACTCCCCAAATTTTCTCACCTGCTAGTAACATCTTCCCACGTAATGGTCTAAGACGTTGGAGATATTCTCTCCACGTACCTCATTCTCTTTTTAAAAAAAACAAAACAAGAAACCTAACATCACTAAAGTACCACCTCATCACCAAGGCGATGCCTTAGTGACAAAAGTGTTGCCTCAATACGTTGAGGCAACACCTTAGTGAGACTATTAGGACATTCAATGGGCCAATGGCCCATTAGGGAAGAGAGAGTCTGGATTTTACACTTATCAAGCTCATTTACTTGGACTCTCATCATTGAGTTATATATATATATATATATATATGGCTTTTTTTTTTCAAAATTACCATGACATGTTTTATTTTTTACGTTATTTTTTGTTTTTCTTTTCATTTATACGGTCTTTTTCTTCCTTACTTTATTCTCTTCGTGAATTCTCCCAAATCCATCACTCTCTCTTTATCCTTCTCCTAAACCCATCACTAACTGTAAAAAATTTTACAAAATTAACCTCATTAACAATGGATTTACAGCAGCAAAGAAAGCTCAAATGATTATGATTGATATTTCTTCTTTTTCTTCGTCTTCTCCTTTTGATTTTATGTTTGGATTTGTGTATCTGGTATTATGAGTGTTGATGATTATTGGCCTTAGTAATGATCAATCTTTATTTTGATATTAACAAACTTAATTTTGAGCATTTTATATGTTTGTATAAGATAGGACTCAATTGCAAGTCAAAATGGTGAAGAAAATTTAGGCTGTTTCGACCTCTGAGATTCATGAAGGATTTTAACATCCTTAGAGATCTATAATGAGAAAGTGATCTTCTTGAAATTTTAAGTAGACATCATAAGATTTCTAAATTGATCTTACATGTCAAAATCTGAGCTCATTTGGGTCTGCAAATCTCTAGTCGAAGTCAGCATATGCAGCTTTCATTTTAAGGATGCACAGCTCTTAGTATTTTAGCAATATCTTAAGCTAAAGATGTCCAATTAAGATGATTAAAAATTCTATGGAATTCTAAGACAAATATCTACAACTTTCATGAAGAAATATTAGGCTAATTCTATCATCTTGAAAGGCTACAGATCTCCTCACGAGCATCTCATGAGCGGGTCACGAGCTATCTCCTGTTTTGAGCCATTTCAGTCATTTTGGACAGAGACGCTCATGAGCACTTTCATGAGCACTATTCATCTCATGACTAGCTCATGAGCAGCCACCTAACAGCTTAAAATGAGCATTTTTGACTAATTTTCAAAGGCAACGACTAGTTTTTTCCTCCTCACGAGCTAGGACTGCTTCCTCACGATCGTGAGCACCCTTTAAGCTGCAAAAAGTCCAAGATTATTCAAAAATCATTTATAGACATTGGAGATATGTTTGATACATCTAACAGCTATATTTTTGAGTGTTTATCTATATAAACACCTCTTAGAGCTGTATTGAAGTTTTAAGAAACTTGATTACTCATTCTTTCATCTTAAACATTCAATTAAATTCTCATTATTTCATTCTTATTTTTGATAAACTCTTGAGAGAGTTTGGTGAGTGTTAGAATAGACATTCTTGTTCTTCTATTTTCTAGGTTTAGAAAAAGGGAAGTGAGATTCTATTCTAAAGGAATTAGTTTGAGGGTTTAGCCATTAAAACACTTGGGATTTAGTTTTAGAGTGAGCCTTGAAACTCTTGTTTGTAAGGTTATAAGAGTGAGCCTTAAACTCTTGTGTAATCTCAATCTTGTGAATAAGATTGTGGGTGATTAAAAATCCTAACTTGGGGATAAGTTATGTGGAGACATATGATTGTTGAGAATCCGAACTCCTTAAATCTTTGTGTTCATCATTCTTCCTTCTCAACATTCTTTCATTTGTTGTTTGATTCGTTTTAATTTTTGATTTTTATTCGATAGCCCTATTCACCCCTCCTCTAGGGCTCTTTCAGTGATCTTCACAGCATTATCATCACGGTCTATCTTATGCAAAAAAAACATTATTCAACAGCTTGCTTCTTAACTTTTTTAGAACTATCAAAATACTTATCAATCAAAGTACTCCTCTCAGATTTAGCAATACCACTTCTATCAAAAACACCAGCACAATTCAAACCAATGATAACTTCAAACTCTCCAAGAGAAAACTTCAAATTACAACCACTAATAGAAAACCACATCTCAATAGATGTAGGATGACTAACCTCCCTTAAAAGCAAGTAATGCACAACCTAACTTTGAAATTTTAATTCCTTCAAATCCAAAAAGTACCCAAAACATGTACTTCGAAACATCTTAAGTTGATTTTCAGTTAAATGCTCCTTTAATTTCATAATAACATTATCATTCATATCTGTACAAACTCCACTATTAAAACGTGCTTCAGATTTGATGAAATATTCAAATTCCTAAAAAAAAAAGAGAAAAAAATTAAAAACTACAAATAAATAAAAAATCAACAAAAAAAACAACACAAAAAACAAAAATTATCATTATTATACACTACTTATTAATGTTTTACATTAATTTGAAATACATTTTATTTCAATTATTAACATCTTTATGATGTAATAACGGTTAGAAGAGAAATTAACGAAAATCATCAAAAAAAACAAACAAACAGAAATAAACAAGCAAAAAAATAAAATCAACAAACAAAATTAGTAAGAACAACAACAACAATCAACAAAATTTAACAATATTTTAGATTAATTTCAAATTTCTTTTAATTAATTTATTCAATTTTTATGATTTCTAACTATTATAAAGAAAATCAACAAAAGGAAAAATAATAAATATAGAAAAAAAATACCTTAAAGGAAACCTCAACTACTTCTTCTTTGAAACTTTACCAGCATTCTTTTTCTTCTTCTCAATAGATGAAGGAGAAGAAGAAACTCCTTTCTTCTTCTTAGAAAATTTACCAACACTCTTATTTACAGATAGTGGAGACCGAGAAACATTCTTCTTCACCGATGCAGGAGAAGAAGAAACACCTTTTTCTAAACTACTAAAAGAACGAGTAGTAACTTTACCCATTTCTAATACTTTAACAAAATAAACCCAAACCTGACAAAAAATCAAAGATAAAAAGAAAGAAGAAATAGGAATAGAATAATGAGGTAGAAAATGAGAAGAAATCAAGTTAAAAAAACCTAAAAAATTAAAGAAAACCGTCAAGCAAATGAAAGAAGAAGATGAAGAGAAAAAACTGCCACTACATGCAACGAATGAAAAGAGAGAAAAGTGCACCAGAAACAAAAACTGAAAGAAAAAAAGAAAGGAAGGCAAAAAATAAAAACCATAAAAACAAAACTAAAAAAAAAATTGGGTCGAGCCACGAATGATAAAACTTGGGTCAAACAATACACTGAATGAAATTTCCTTAAAACTATAATAGCTTGGGATTTTTACAAAACTACTCATTTTTTGGATCTCATTTTCAGCAAAATACCCTTTTTTCTAAAATATTACACGCGTGCCCTAACTTTATTAAAAATTACACACATATCCTTTTTTTTTTTTTGCATCAATTTTTATCCTTTGTATTTTCTTCTTCCTTGTTCTTGGAGGAAGCAGAGCTGATGGAGTTGGAGCAAGTCTAAATCTCAATCCTCAATCGAATATCAAAGCTACTCAACATCCTTTGTGTTTTCTTCTTCTTTGTTTTTTAGGCTTTTTTTTAGGCCTTCCTTTTGCCTTCCTTTCTCTTATTATTTCCATTGTTAGGATCATTATTTGGATCGTCTGGTAATTTAAAGTTCATATCTTTATCTTTATTTTTTTACTTTTCAACTTCTGGGTATCTAAGATTTCTTTAAGTTGTTTGTCATTTTTGTTGTTTTATTA
>CATIWK010012214.1:0-13932 GCA_949634005.1 Mallotus japonicus | reverse complement strand
TAACAAAATGGTTGGAATTGCCAAATTAAATCCACTTTTAAGTCTATATTTCTAAATGACTAAAACAACCCTCATTATCTTTAATTAAAAATATCTTTCTATTTAAGAGGGTATTTTCGACTAAAATTTAAAAATTAACTTGAATTCTAAATTTATACCAAACACAATATAACAAAATATGGAAATCAATTTCATAAATTATTCATTTGAACCAAACACACTTCATTAATTGAAATTCATTTGAAAATGAAATGTATTCTTTCATGGAATTGAACTAAACATAATGTTGATTTATTTTACCTACATGGAATTTATTATTAGGTTCAATATCAGATTATCTATCAAATATGTGACAAGGCAGGTCACAACGCCAAAGTTTATCGCTCTTGTGCCCAACCATTAATCTTTACTCAACCACTAGTTCATTATGTTGATAGAGATTCAAATTAATCCAATAATAATTAGGTGCTAGACTCCAAAGCCACACATTATATGACTTCCAATCTTGAAAATCTATCTGTGCATTCTGACTACACTGGGAATAAAGATATTATAGTTGGTAATGGTAATGGAATTGCTATTCTCATATTAGTTTTTCCATAGTTCCATTATTAAATCTCCACTTGCATCATTCACTATTGATAATATTATGTGTGCACCTTTAATAAAAAAAAAATCTTATTTCAGTTTCTTAATTTTACAAATAGAATAATACTTCCATTGAAGTCTTTCATAACTATTTTCTTATGAAGGATTTGAGCACAGGGGCATCCTTGGCCTGAGGCTGAAGTAGAAACAACCTCCACAAATGGTTAACTTTCACCTTTCCTATTCCATCATTATTATTATCATCTTCAACATCAAATGCTCTTGTCATTATTATTATACAAGTAGAAACATCTTGTGTTTCTTTGGTTGTTTATGTTATCCATGACTTCGTCCCTATAACGATCATCAACTTGAATATAAATCTCAGCCATATATGTCTCAGATTCTCTCTCATCATGCATATATCTACTTTGAGATAAAATCAAATAAAACTTTTATTGCAAGGTGTTGACCTTATGCATGATTAATTCCTTTATTTTAACTTTAATAAACAATTTGATTACACTAAATAAGTTTGCTAAGTGATGTAGACTCAAATTCTCTCTTAAGAATGCCCAAATACATCCTTAAAAGTCCAACAAAAAATAAAAAAATAATGATAACATGGAAACCATTTTACTTCAACTTCAACCCAAATCAAGCATCTCAACACTTATTATAAGTATCCCTCATGATGGAGAGCAAGACTCACGAATAGAAAGCTTGAGACACCTGTGAAGTGCAAAAGAGTCTGTGCCCCTCACGATCGTGAGGATCATGATAGATAGTCCAACTCGTGATTAGGGAGTCTAGCTTATGAGTTTAAGGCTCTTTTAAAGCCTGAAGACTCTGGACCGCTTACGAACTACGGTCACGATCGTGACGGAATCGTGACTAGCACAGTCAACTAAAATCCTTTAGAGTCCTTAAAGCTTTAAAGGGCCTGAGCCGCTCATGATCCCTAGTCATGACCGTGAGCTAGTCGTGATACCACCACTTCTAGTCTCCAACGACTATTTCTGGCACCAATGGCTATATTTTTAATGCATCACGATTACGAGCAATGTTCTTCCTGCAAGAAGTTAAAACACATTAAATGAAGAATGGTGAAGCTTGAAGAAGAATTGAATGCACCCCAACATCTAGTTTATAATCTCCAACTATAAATATAAGTCCTAGAGCATCATTCAATAGTTAAATATTTTTTTAGTTGAAAATATTTATTCTTAGAATTCATTGAGCATTCAATTTCTTCTTCTACTCCTCTAACATTCAAATACACTCTTTAAAAGTGGGTTGTGTGATAGAATTAGAATTCTTCTTCTTCTTTTTCTATTTTTTAGGGTTAGAAAAAGGGAAGTGAGGACCTATCCTAGTTTATATGGTTTAGGTGTTTGCCTATTGAAACTTGAGTATTAGGTTTAAGAGTGAGCCTAAACTCTTATTTGTAAGGTTTGAGTTGAGATGTAAAACTCAATTTGTAAAAATCAATTTAAGTGAATAAATTGAAGTGATTGCAAAATCCTAACTTGTGAGAGTTAGGTAGAGACATAGGTTTGTTTAATACACCGAATTCCTTAAAAATTTATGTTCATACTTCTCAGTTCTTAAATTCCTTCTTAATTTTTGTTAATTATTCTTTTAAATTCTCAAAAGTCCTATTCACCCCCCTCTATGGCTATTACAATTGGTATCAGAGCTTGACTTCTTAGCACTTAATTGCAAAAAGAATAGATCATAGGGACTGAATCTTTAAAATTTTCATCTCTTAGACCTTTCTTTGATGGTAGTGACTAACCACATTGGAAGTTTAAGATAGAGTTGTACTTAAATAGTGACCCAATTAGGCTTTAGGATATTCTACTAAAGGGTTGGGAACCACCTAAGGGTAAAATCGATGGTGTTGAAACCACTATAGCAAGAAATCAATAGTCAAATGATCGAAAAGAAGAAAATTACAAGAACAAGAAGGCCATAACTATTTTGCTTGCCTCTATGTCTAGAGAAGAAGGAGGCAAAATTCAACATTAAAATCCGTAAAGGAAGAATGAGAAACTTTTTGAGAATCATTATGAAGGAAATCTACAAGTGAAAAGCAAGAAAGTTCAACTTCATGTATATGAGTATGAACTTTTCAAGATAAAGTCAATGACGGAGATGACAAATTGCCTTAACACTCTTCTAGCTACCCTCATGAAACTTGGAATATATTTTTTCAATGAAGAAGTAAACACTAAGATTCTAAGAAGAAGGATTAGGAATCTAGAGTTACTTCAATTAAGGAAGCTTATGATCTTTCAACTTTCTCAACCAACATCCTCATTGGGAAGTTTCTTACACATGAGCTTACCCTAAAGCAAAGAGAAGATGAGAAGGATGAGAAAGAAGAGAAGAAGAAGGGAATTTCCTTGGAAACTATACATGAAGCAAGTGATAAAGAAAGCCTTATTCACTCTAATAAAGATGATGATGAAATAGCCATGATCACTAAAGGATTCAAGAAGTTCTTGAAGAGAAAAAGCTTCTCAAGGCAAAGAGACAACAAGAAGCTTAAATAAGAAGAACAATGAGGTAACTTTCTATGAATACAAGAAACTGGGACACATTAGAAATGAGTGCCGAAGGTTAAAGTTCAAGAGCAAGGAGCAAAGGACAAGAATAAGGAATTCAAAGCTTCATGGGATGACTCCTCTGAATCAAAAAAAAGGAAGAGGAGCAACAAGAAGTAGTCAATCTTTGCTTCATGACACTTAAGGACAACAATAAGGTACCATATACTTTCCACTTTTCTTGTGATGATTATAATGACAATCACTACAAGAAAATTACAGTTTAAAAACGGAAAAATCCGTTTCTAATATTGTAAAATTCGTTTCTAATTTGTTTAGAAACAGAATTAGAAACGGATTTCAACTGTTGCTATTTTGCTTGTTGCTAATCAGTTTAGAAACGCTTTTTAATTTCCATTTCTAATTAGAAACGGATTTAAAATGGAATATTTCTGTTTCTAAATTAGAAACGGAAATATTCCGTTTCTAATTTAGAAACGGATATAAATCCATTTCTAATATAGAAACGAAATGTCATATTCCATTTCTAATTTCAAGAGACTAAATCAGCATATTTAGAAACGGATTCCGTTTCTATTTTAGCAACAGCCAAAATCCGTTTCTAATTTAGAAACGGATTTTTACATTCCATTTCTAATTTTGAAATGGATATTTTAGCAATAACAAACGGATCTGTTTCTAATTTTGAAACGGATTTTGGCACTCCATTTCTAATTCAAAAACATATATTTATAATCTGTTTCTAATTATAGAATTAAGTTTAGATAATATTTCCAATTTCATCCAAGGGAAACTATTTAAATCATTTTCAGCAAAATATTATTCTAGACTAGTAAGAATCCACCATTGATTTTTAATGAAAATAATAATTGTATATAAAGTGCAATGATTCTACAAAGTCTTAGCTCATACAATAAAAAGTTAAACATTTAAATAGTAGAAGTTTCATGAAGCACAACACAAATATGTTAAAAAATTAAGTCCAGCATCTAGAATTAACGCATGAAGTATTAGACTAATAGGATAAAAAAACACTAAAGTCTATCATCTACATTGAACACCTGTAGTTGGAGATTAATCTCGAGGTTGAGAGGAAGTGTGGAACTCTGCTCGTAATTTCCTCATTTCTTCTTGCATTAATCGTATTTCCTCTTACATTTTTTCCTGCATTTGTGTTTGTTGTTGCTGCAATTGTGCTTATTGTGAAGCAACTGTCTCCCACAATTGACGAACCTCCTGCTCCAAAGCTTCCTGTTGTGCTCGAGATGATGAGGCTGAGCTGAAGCTAAATTATATATATATATATATATATATATATATATATAAACACACACACACTCTCTCTCTTTAAACATAATTTTATGGAAAATGGTCTCAATTATCCTCAACTGTAGGCTGATTTTCTAAATTATCTTATCCTTTAGATTATATCAATTTAGGTAGTTAATTTTTCAAATTTTTTTAATTTTATCCAACTTTCAATTGGCATGTGGAATTGCCGATGTGGATAGGTGATGTGTCTAATAGATGTTGACTAGGAGTAGAGCATAATGATGTCGTTTTGAAGATGAAAAAAAAAAGGAATAAAACGTCGTCGTTTCATTAATTCAACTGAAGAAAAAAATCAAAAGGAAAAATCTCTAACCACAACAAAGAACCAAATCCCTAACCACAACAAGAGAATGAGAGACGAAAAATATAAAATCTCTCGATCGATACTGTCTAAAATAAGAAAAAGTTAGATTAAGGGTAAAGATAATTTACAACATAAAAAAATGCAATCTGGAACATCTAACGACAATGAATGAAGTGGAAATAGCATCTCCAACACTCCATCATCTTTTGATTTCGCTTTTTCAACTCTGTTTAATTCTGAAGAACAAGTTTCTTTTACTCTGAAGAGCAAAACAAATTTCTTTTGTTTTTTTATTCACGTTCCTCTTTTTTTCAGTCGCTTGGCTTTTTTATAGATTAGATACGACAACATTTTATTTCTTTTTTTTTTCATCATCAAAATGACATCATTTTGTTCTACTCCTAGTCAGCAATTTATATAACACGTCAGCCATACAATTTCACATACCAATTCAAAGTTTGATAAAATTGAATCAATCAAAAAATTAAATGTCTAAATTGATACAATTTACAGGATAGGATAATTTAGAAATTTGGTCTATAGTTGAGGATAGTTGGGATTATTTTCTCCAATCTTATTTGTCAAATAGATCAAATTGATTATGCTACTTTTGAAGATAAAACTTCTAGTATATAATAATTTTATTTATACTATATATTGATTTGTGGTCTACTCTAAATCACTTCATTAAATATATATAAAAAAAAATAACTTGATATGTTAATTGTACAATATATGATAGACCATAAAATAATGTGTGATGGACCATAAAGATTTAGTTTAGATTTTAAACTATAATCGATTTTTGAACCTATAACTTGTTAAACTAATATAGCAGGTGACTTTTTTGTTTCAAATTAATTTTTTAAAAGGTGGTAATTCCTTCAAGGTATTACAGAAAAATAATTTTTTGAGAGTTAATTGTTATATAAATCTCTTAATTAAACTTATTTCACTATTTTTTTTGGAAAACTATTAATGAGTAATTGGTTGAAGGAGAAGAAGCACTCAGGGCAAAATCCTTACTGAAATTCATTCTTGAATTCCTCACAAATATCAAACAAGTTTGTTTTATTATAGGATTGTATTCTAAGTTTCAATGAGTTCAAGATGATGGAGCTATATTTAAATGGTTTAATTAATAAACTATGTATATGTAGCTCTTGATTCCTAATTTTTCTAACAATTGTTATAAGAGTCAAAACTTATGCGCTTAAAAACATTAGGTATTTGCTTAGTTGAAGTGATTAATATTTGAGTTCTTTTTTATGAATTTATTCATGTGTATGAATTCATCAAGAAGAACTCAAATATGCTAAAATTTCTATATTTTAGCTTAAACAATTTCATGAATATATATATATATATATATTAGTTTGGACATTAATTTTGGACAAAATTTTGAGCACAAATAGTCAAAAATCGAATTCTGGCTGGAAAAGTGCATTTTTCGATTAAAAGGGCAATTTTTGGCATTAGAGCGTGTGATGCACACGCCATAAAAGCAGTGCTCATTAGCTTCTCAAGAGAATGTCTGCAAAACAAAAAAGTGCATCATCTGTTGCTATATGCTTGAACCATACAACCCCAAACTAAGGAAGTGTTGTTCGAAACAGGAAAAGTGCACTTTGACCCTTAAAATTTTATGTTTTGCATCAATTGCATACTGTAAAATTACTACATGACCCCTAAAATTATAAATTTTTGGTCCATTATGTCCTTTTTTAATTATCTAATTTTCATAAAGCCCTTAAACTTTTGAAACTTATTCAATTTCATTATGAATTTAAAAGTAAACCTATATTAATTGTTTTTTGTGACAATTATGGAGATGTAATATCCTCATTAAATTAATAAAATAATATGCAGATAATTGTCACTCATCATCTACTTAGTAATGCAATTCATTTAGAGATAATGACATCATCAGTCCTAAAAGATATATGAAAGTTTTAATTAAATCTAGAAGACAGAAGTTTTTCAAATGAGTACATAAATTTTAAAAATTGGTGTGTTAGTCCTAATTTATCATAATTGACAAAAGTCAATGATGTGTCAGTCACTTTATATATCTTTTTAAATTGGTTTAATGACCCAACTATCTTTACCATATTCAAAATACATCAGATGTCACATGTGTAGACCATTACCACATTATTTTCCCACTCATTAAAAATTAGGATTTTTTTTTGTCAAACACCCATAAAAAATGCCATTTCTCTCATTTTTCTCTCAAAATTTCGTTCTTTTTCATCAATTCTAATGGCTACTTCATGTTTTGAAGATCTAAGATAATGTCACAAAATCATAATCAAGTGGAATCCATCAATTAAATGAAAATCAATCGAACTTTGTATCAAGATTAGGATAATGACAATTTTTCAGGCTCCAAACCCCCTAAAAAAATTGACAATTGATAAAAACTAAAGAAGATCACCAAAACAAAATCAAGACAAGCATATAGAGAATCTTGCTAATTGATAAGCAAATAGATTTTCTAATGTAATTTCAAGCGAAGAAAAAACTTTATAAAAAAAAAATTTTTTTCCATGAATCATCATTTACAAACTAAGCAAAAGAACCCATTTAAGTAAAACAAGAATATTTTACCTCTTTATTCAATAAATATATGAATTTGAGACACAATTTAGAAAATATAGTTAATGATGACATTAAAAGATAACTAAGAAATTATACAACTTTATAAGATAAAAATCCTTCTTAAAAACCCCAAAAAATAAAATAAAAATTTTTCCAATATAATCAGCAAGATAATTTTTTTAAAAAAAGTCACTAGTTTAGAATTTATACAATATTTGTTTAGAACAAAAACAACCATAAATTAAAAACGTTAGGAACTTCCATTTCTGTAAAAAAGAAAATCCACCATGAGAAGCTAAAAAAAACAACACAAATTGAGATTTATAGAGTATTAGCATGTTTAATATCACCTTGAAGAACTTTGAGTCTTTTAAATGACTTTCTCATAGAACTTGTATACATATTGTTGATGTGTGTTTTGCATTATTATTTATGTCATTTATTTTGTTATTTAGTTCGTATTTGTGTTTTAATTAAGTTAATATCGTTAGTTTTAAAATTTATTTTTCTTTTATGTGTTTTTGGTTGTGAAGGGCTTTTTGAGCATGAATTGGATTTGGTTTGGAATTCCTTGAGGAATTAGTTGAATATTGTCTTGTTAGGACAAATTATTAGCAAGGAAATTCATGTTTGTGGGATGGAGTTTGATGCTGCCATCGCAACCCTTAAAGCCGGGCGAGAGAGAAGTCTTGGCTACCATCGTAGCTGAGAATTGCATGAAAATATGTAGCCAATAGTGCTGCCATCGCATCATGGGCTACAGTCGCAGCCCCCTGACACCCAATTTTTATGACGTGGCACCGACTTGTTTTGAAGGGCAATGCAACTTCCATTTTAGGGGCTTTAAATACATCACTTTAAGAGTAATTTTGGGAGGAGAAGATAGCCGGAAAAGCTCAAGAAAATTTGGAGAAACTCGAGAGATCAAGAGTTAAAGATTGAAGATTCAAAATAAATCTAGTTTTTCTTCTCTTTTCTCGTCTTTATTCTTATAACTTTCATGGGATATTTTTATGGTTGTGTTGAATATTTTTTAATATGTTAGGCTAAATATTTATTTGTTAGGAATTGGTGATCCAAACATGATCTAAGCTTCCAATTTAATAAATTCATTAATTGTTGCATATTGTGTTTATTAATCTTAATGCTTGTTGTTGTTTGGCCACTAATAACAAGATTTCAATTGGGATTATACATTGAGAGATGATAATTCTATTAGACCAATAAACACAAGTTTAACTTAACTCAAAATTAGAGATAAATTGAGTTTTGTTTAAATTCCCATTGAGTTGTGCTTCATAATTTATGATTTTGATATCTAGGTGTTTAGATTGCAATGAGAATTGGGTCTTTATTGCCTTTGTTGATAATTGTGAATTTAAATTAATTGATATTGGAGAAAAATTGATTGATGCTTTAGAAAAACTTGGGATATGCATAGCTAAGTGAGTAATAAATTCGGGTAGCTTAGTGATTATGAGGTGATTTAATTCCTAACAAGTTTTAATTATTGATTGTTTATTCTTTAGATTGAAAATTGTTTTTATTTTATAGGTTTATTTATTTGTTATTTAATTTTCTTTCAAAATTCTATATTCAAAAGCCTTAGACAATAAAGAATTAGGTTGATAGGTAATTAGAGCGAGTCCTTGTGGGAATTATATTTTTTTATACTACTTGGCGATACCATGCGCTTGCAGTTTTGCACAAATAAGTTTTTGGTGCCGTTGTCGGGGACTTTGTTCTGACATCATAATTGATTTAATTTTTGTTGGATTAAGGCATTTTGTAAATTCTTTTTGTTTTAATTCTTTTGTTTTTTTTTTAATTTTCCAGACTTTTTTTGGTGTATGCATAATACCCGAAAATCCGGCAAGAATCCACTCACATACATACCGAAACTCACTAGGATTGAGAAGGAAAACCGTATACGCTTTCAAGAAGAGCCAAGCACGATGGAAACAATGAGAATCAAGCTGATACAAGAGTGTTGTTGGACACATCTATGCCCGATTTGGGAAGCATAAGGCAAAGCATTACAAGGCCGAATATTGAAGCTAACTATTTTAAGATCAAGTCGGTTTTGCTGCAAATGCTCTAATCAACCATTTAATTTTATGGGATGCTAAATGAAGACCCAAATGATCATATTGCAAATTTTCTAGAGATTTGTGATACGCTAAAGTATAATGGCGTGTCTAGTCATGCATTGAGACTGAAATTATTCCCATTCACTTTGAAGGATAAGGCTAAAATTTAGTTAAAGTCTCAACTACCCTGTTCTTTTACTAATTGGAATGATTTGGCAAAGGCATTCCTAACTAAATACTTTCCAACATCTAAGACAGCTAAAGTGGTGAAGAAGATCACTTTATTCCAACAGTTTGAGAACGAATCATTGAGTGAAGCTTAGGAGAGGTTCACAGATTTGCAGAGGAGCTGCCCACATCATGGATTACCCAAAGATGTAGTCATAAGGACATTCTACAATGGAGTCACGAGTTCCATGCGAGACTCAATTGATGCTAATGCTGGTGGATTCCTCATGAGAAAGACAGTTAATGAGGCTACATAATTATTGGAGACTATGGCGCATGATAATTGCTTATGGTCCTTTGAGAGAGCTAATCCACCAAAGCATATGGGGAGATTAGAAGTAGACATAGTGATAGCCCTCCAAGCTCAGCTAGTTGCACTTACAAAGCAAATTGGCAACCTCACCCATAACAAAAATAATCCAGCCCCTTCAGGTGAAAATTGTAATTTTTTGGGTTATTCTAATAATGAATTTGGTGTTTTTGATATAGGTATGATGGGAAAAGGTTACCAAGAGCAATGCAATTTTGTTGAAAATCAATTTTAAGAAAGGCAAGCCAACAACCCTTACTCCAACACATACAATTTGGGGTGGCAAAATCACCCAAATTTTTTTATGGAGTAACACCAATAATGTGGTTGCACCTAACTTCCCCAACAATAATAACTTGCAAAGACAATAAGAACCACCAGGATTTCAGCATCTACAGTAAGATAGAATGACATCTTTAGAGAATGAGCTAGATAAATTTTTAGATGCTATTACTAATAAGCTATCAAGTCATGAGGAGAACCAAAAGAGAATAAAGGCCAAGTTCGATCAAATTGTAAAGAATCACTCCTCTTTGATTCACAATATCGAGGTACAACTTGGATAGCTTGCTAATGCCATAGTATCAAGAGCACAAGGAAATCTTTCAAGTACTACAAAGTCAAATCCCAAGGAATTAAAGGCTATAACTTTAAGGAATGGCAAAGAAGTGAAGACATAAGCTAAAATTTCTAAGAAGGATGAGAAGAAGGATGAGGAGAAATATGTCATGGTGGAGGATGAGGCAAAAGAGGAGAGAAAGATAGAGCAAAAGGAGATTCTTAAATCCACACCCTCCTTTTTTGTACCAAAGCTACCATTCCCCCAAAGATTAAAGAAGCTGTAAGATGGAGAGCACTTTTCAAATTTTTGGAAATTTTCAAGAAGCTGCACATTAATATTCCTTTTTTTGAAACACTTATACAAATGCCTAAATATGCAAAGTTCTTGAAGGATCTTATAACTAACAAGCGGAGATGGGATGATCATGAGATAGTGTCACTCACAGAAACTTGTAGTTCAATTATTTCTCAAAAGATCCAAGGAGTTTCACAATTCCTTGCACTGTTGGCATTCATGAATTTCCTAGATGCTTGTGCGATTTAGGGGTAAGTATTAACTTAATGCTACTTTTTGTTTTCAGGAAATTAGGATTGGGAGACATGAAGGCCACCAACATCTCGTTGCAGTTAGCAGATCATTCCATTAAAAAGCCTCGTGGTGTGATTGAAGATGTTTTAGTAAAGGTAGACAAGTTTATTTTCCCTATTGATTTTGTTGTATTGGATTTCGAGGAAGATATCACTTGTCCATTAATTTTAGGTAGGTCTTTCTTGAAACCTGGTAGAGCTTTGATTGATGTGCATGAGGGTTAGTTAACTCTTAGGGTAGGGGATGAAAGTGTAGACTTTGTGATGTCTAAATTGATGAAATATCGTATTGAGGATGAGATGTGTATGAAGGTTGACGTTATAGATGCATATGTCAAGGAAGTAAGTTGTCAAAGGGAGAAAAATAAAAAAATTGAGGCGAGTGATAAAGGTTGTGAAGGTGAGTAAGAGAACGGATTTGCAAAATTTGAAATTTTATCAAGACGTGACAACCCAATACCCACACATCCCAAGAATCAATACCTTCCTAAGAGGAACATGATAAAGAAGAAGGTGATTAAGAAAAAGAAGAGGTTAAAGCTCAACCAAGTCAAGCAAGTGAAGATGCGAGTTAGGAACAAATCCTCCACCTTCTTTATGCTTTTGAGAGAAAGTTTGATGAACTATTCAATGGGATGGAGCATTGTATTGAAGGCATTCAAGGGAATAAAAATATGGAAGACATAGTGAGGGGAGTCCTTCTTTCCATATTTTATTTTTTCCCTTCTTTTGTTATTTTATTTTCTATTTTCTTTTATTGCTTGTGTGTTTTTCGTCTGTTACACTTAATTTTTCACATTGAGGGCAATGTGAAGCTTAAGTATGGGGGGTTAGCTCTTGCATTCGCATATAGTTAGATTTTAAATTTTATGCTTTATTTGGAATTTTATTTTTATTTCTTTGTTAAATTTTTAAAATTTTAGGGCTGTTTGCATATAGAATTAACATACTTGAATTTTTGCAATTTATCACTATGATGAGTTGAGCACATTGTTTTTGATTTTCTTGTACATATGTTTTAATCTTTTGTTAATGCTTAATTTTGACTTGTAAGCTAGGTTGATAACTTGTGGTCAAGGACTTTTGAATTTTTAATGAACTTAATGCTTACTTGCTTTTGAATGATCGAATTTCATGTGTTGATATTTAAGAAAAATGTTTGTAAGTGGTACTTAATGCATATTTGTAGTTGATTCTTGGGTCTAGCATGTGAGAGGATAACATGAATTAAAAAAATTCTCTCTTTTAAATAACGAGCCAATATTTAAATTTAAATTTTTATATGCTCAAAAACTACTCCAATGCTCTAAATAGAGTAAGAGTATCCAAAGGACCCACTTAGCGATATCCACGCTTAGTGGTGCGGGAACGGTGGGGGATTACTAAGAGTGGGAAGATTGGTTAGAGAAAATTAAAAAAAAAAAATTTTGCGAGATGGAGCGTAAAACACACTTGCTTATATAAAAAAAATTTGCTATCTCTTGCGTGTTAGGTTTAAGGGTTGCTATGAGTTGATATAATAGTTCTACTTGCTTCCATTTTTTCTTGGGTGTTAACTCATAAATTTTTTAGATTTCAACAATAAAGTTTGCTTTTCACTTGGTAATGTTTATGCCCTTGACCTTGAGTTATAAATTTAGTTTTGAGTTTTAAGTTTTGTATTAACTTAAGATTATGATGGATCGACAAGTCAAAATTTATCAATGTGTTGAATTCGTTGTTGATGATAAATGTTCTCATGTATTTTGCTTGAGGACAAGCAAAAGTTTAAGTGTGGAGATATTTGTTGATGTGTGTTTTGCATTATTATTTATGTCATTTTATTTTGTTATGTAGTTAATATTTGTGTTTTAATTAAGTTAATATCCTTAGTTTTAAAATTTATTTTTCTGTTATGTGTTTTTGGTTGTGAAGGGCTTTTTGAGCATAAATTGGAATTGGTTTGGAATTCCTTTAGGAGTTAGTTGAATATTATCTTGTTGGGATAAAATATTAGCAAGGAAATTCTTGTCTGTGGATGAAGTTTGATGCTGCCATCGTAGGATGTACTGCTGTCGCAGCCTTTAAAGCCACGCAAGAGAGAAGTCTCGACTGCCATCACAGTCGAGAATTATACGATAATATGTCGCTGATAGTGCTGCCATCGCAGCCCGGGCTATGGTCGCAGGCCCCTGACACCCAATTTTTATGATGTGGCACCAACTTATTTTGAAGGGCAACACAACTTTCCTTTTAGGGGCTTTAAATACATCACTTTGGGAGCGATTTTGGGAGGAGAAAATAGCCGAGAAAGCCCAAGAAAATTTAGTGAAACTTAAGAGAGATCAAGAGTTGAAGATTGAATATTCAAAATAAATATAGTTTTTCTTCTCTTTTCTCTTCTTTATTCTTGTAACTTTCATGGGATATTTTTATAGTTTTGTTGAATATTTTTATAATATGTTAGGCTAAATATTTATTTGTTAGGAATTGATGATCCGAACATTATCTAAGCTTCCAATTTAATAAATTCATTAGTTGTTGCATATTGTGTTTACTAATCTTAATGCTTGTTGTCGTTTGGCCACCAATAACATGATTTCAATTGGGATTATACATTGAGAGATGATAATTCTAATAGACCTATAAACACAAGTTTAACTTAACTCAAAATTAGAGATAAATTGAGTTGATTAAATTCCCATTGAGTTGTGCTTCATAATTCATGATTTTGATATCTAGGTGTTTGGATTGCAATGAGAATTGGGTATTTATTGCCTT
>CATIWK010012203.1:0-11937 GCA_949634005.1 Mallotus japonicus | reverse complement strand
ATTGTAAAAGATTTAATTTATTGTTATTTTTATGATTGTATTTATTTGAGTTTATATTTTAAGGCTTGCTACGGGTTCCGGATTATAGTAATTCCCGTTCCCTAGCGCCGGTCATGACTCCCGGTTTTGGGTCGTGACAGTTGACCTCAAAATGATACAATTAAAGTACGATGAAATGGTCTATGACGTCTTGATATAATAGTTAAACCTTTTGCAGGTATTATGAGTGACCAAAAATCCCCATTTACAATGTATAATGTTCAAGAATTAATTTTTATTTTTTTTCTGATATAATGGTTAAACAGTCTATGACGTCTTGATATAATGATTAAACCTTCTGCAATTATCTTTGCCTTTAACAAGTTTTGCTTTTATTTATTAGGGTCCAAGGTGGTAGTCTTTATGGACCATTCCGCCATCAAATACTTGCTCACAAAGAAGGATGCCAAACTACAACTCATTTGACGGGTACTCTATTAGTATAGATGTGCTTTAGTTCCATTCTTATAATATAAATGACATTGTACTTTTTTTCCCTATGGTAATAAAAAATTCATTTAAATGAAGTGTTTATTTATTTGAGTATTTACCCTTTAGTATTATGTTAATGAGTTTATTATCAAGAGTTGATAATATGAGTGAAAAAATCATTTAATACATATGCTATAAAAAGTTCATAGTCATGGGATTAATATATGGGTAGTATTAATCCATAGATTATCACCTCTGTCTATTTTCCTTGATCGGTATGTGATATTAATAATGGGCGGTAGTGAGTCTCATGCTACTTGATATGAGATATCAGAATAAACATGTGGATACTCATGTGATGGGTGGATCAAACTGTGATGTAAGATAAGTGATTGTATGGAAATTCACTTTTGTCAGTAATTACTATCTTGAACATAATGGTGCATATGGTCCTTTGACTTGAGGCGACATGGTCATCCACATATGGTTGGCTAGAGTTTGTTACCGCTTACATACATGTGCTAGCCACGTATGGGTATATGGCATGTGGTGGCTCTAGTTGGTTATATGTAGGGATGAGTGATCAACCAAGATGAAATTCATTACCTGGAGTGAACCGAGATAAGATACTATGCATATAAGTGGTTCTCGATGAATAAGTACTTGGCTAGGTCAAACTTGACTTACCCGAAAGAGTTTCGGTGCTAGAAAGAGTTTCTTGTAGAAGTCATGTTTTATCGAGAATTGAATTGAAGATAAGGTCATATGATTAAGGCATAGTAATTATGTTCTATGGTTCTTGTGAATCTATGTATAGCATTCATTTTCAATCGAGTAGTCATGAAATCTATGCTAGGGGTCTTATAGGAACTAAATATATTAATTGGGATTTTCACATTTAGCTTGAAAAGAGTTTCCTATAATATTAAAAGTTAATATTATTTCCCATTGTCATTTGGACTTGAATCTAGTAAGTCACACACACAAGAGTTGCAGCTATAATGACAATTATTAATTTAATTATTAATTAAGGTGTTTAATTAATTAATTGAATCAATTGTATTGGATTTTCGCATGTGCGAGGATCTAGCATATTCCGAAATCTAATTCAAAGGTTCGGATTATTAATTATTTGATTAAATATTAATTTGGACTTAACTTAATATGTGATATTAAGTTTAAGGACCAAATTGATATTTGCCACCAATATTAGTTTGGATATGGGCCATGAGATGGACCATAGATATGTAGCTTAATGGATGATGCATAGGCTTGGATAATTATATGTATTTGAGAGATGAGCTTATTTAAGTGCTAAATAAAGCCAATAAGTCTAATTAGTGGATGTTGTAGAGATGAGCCAATTTAAGAGTTAAATGAGCCCAACAAAACTAAAGCCCACTTATTAAAGGAGGTGCCACATAAGCAAGAGCATGCGATGCTCATGCTTGCATGACCGCCATCTAAGCATATGCTTTCCATGCGATGTGATTGCATACATGACACCATAACAAGGTGTCACAAGCATGCACCTTTAGTTAGTGGAGAATCTCTACATGCAAGAGGTTGCTTATTTAATGCTAAAAGTCAAAAGTAAGTGGATAATCTCTACATGCATGAGATGGCTTATTCTACGCTCAAGCTTGAGTTAGTAGATGATCTCTACGCATGCAAATTAGTCTCTCACATATATAATAAGTTAGTGTGATTTTCTCTACACTTAGATAGTGTGATTTTTTCTACACTTAGAACTTACCACTTCCATTAGAGACCTTCAAACACAAAGAGGGAAAATATAAGTGAGTTCTCAAGAGTTGAGTCTTCTTCTTCTTATTCTTTCTTTTTAAGTGTAGTGAGTGTGAGTGAAATACAAGAGTCATATTCAAACATTAGCCCATAATCATAGAATTTGGGTTATGCAAGAGTTGTGCAACTAGAAGGCTACACTCATCCATCCATTGGAGGCAATAAGTCCTACATCATTCAAGCCAAGGAAGGAGCTCTAACAAGTTTTCGGGTACCAAAGGAGGAGCTTGTGGGTAGAGATCCATCAAAAGCTTCAAGTCATTCTGGTGCTTCTCGTATGTTTCAAGCCAGAGGCTTCACACTTAGGGAGCTAGGAGCTTATAGATTCCCACGAACTACAACCTAAAACTTGTCAACCATGCTACAAATATTTAGAGTTTGTAGGAGTTACTAAACTCTTAGATGTAGGCCTATTAACATGCTATGTGTTTTTGGTCATTCGTGAATCTTTGATATATATTGTCCATTTAAGCATATGTTGATACCTGAATTTTAGCGGTCCCTAAAAAATTCGATGATGAAGGTTCCTATCAACAAGACAATGGCAAACTTCTTCGGAAGTCATCCCGAGCACGCTTAGGTAGGATGAAAAACCCGAAAACACACCCAAAAATGCCCAAAAACACACCCAAACCTTAAAAAAAACCTGAGATGGACCAAAGTAGCCAAATAGTTTGAAAATGGAGGTTAGGAGCCCATAAGTCAACCTGACCCACGAGTGTAGGTTCGACCCATGCTTATGGGTTGGCCAACCCGCGCGTGTGGGTTGATGATCCACACTCATGGGTCAAGGCCCCTGACCCCACACGCGTGGGTCACAACCTATGACCCACACTTGTGGGTCACGCGATTCACACCTATGGGTCGTGCCCTGGGTCTATAAAAACTCAATTTATGCCCTTTTAGAGAATTTTTTTTTGTGAGACTCAAAAATACACTTTAGAGAGAGAAAAGGCTGCTATTTTAGGATGAATTTATGACTGATGATTGACCTAAAACCCTTGCTAATCAAAGTAAACTATTAGTGGAGACCCATATCCAAACACCAAAAATCCATTTTCTACTTCTTTATAGGATCATTTATCACTCTTTTTACCAAACCCGAACATCATCTTTACCAAGCACGCATCTATGATAATAACCCAACCCTTTTAAGGATTTTCAACACTTTTAAATAAAGTTTTGCATTTGCATAATCATTCTCTTCTTCTCCTACACTTTCTTTTTTTATTTATTTTTATTTTTATCATTTCTTGCATTTTTTATTTAGTTATTATTTTGTAGTAAATTTGTGATTTTTGGTGATGTTGAAGTATTGGAATAAGATATGTTGAAGGAGTGGGTAGTTCGGGTTGTGATTCCGAGAGTGTTTGCATCATTTTTGCATTAATTGTTAATTTTTACCATTTTCGCATCATTTTCTTTTTTTGGTGCAAAATAAGTATTTTGGCATTCATTTTTTTTTATCATTTTTATCATATTAATTGCATTTTTATTATTTTTGTCATTTTTCTTTTTTGATAAATTTGCTATTTTTACAATAAAGTTCATATTTTCATGGTAAAAATTACATTTTTATCATTTTTGCTATTTTAATTGCATTTCTTACTATTTTTGGTATTTTTATTTTCTTTTTTGATAAATTTGCTATTTTATGGTAAAAATTGCATTTTTATCATTCTTGTTATTTTAATTGCATGTTTTTTTATTTTTTAGCATTTTTGTTTTCTTTTCTTTTTTTATCAATTTGCTATTTTTATCATAAACTTCATATTTTTATGATAAAAATTGCATTTTTATCATTCTTGTTATTTTAATTGCATTTTTAGTTTTTTTGATAAATTTGCTATTTTTATCATAAAGTTCATATTTTTAAGGTAAAAATTACATTTTTATTACTCTTGTTATTTTAATTGCATTTTTTATTATTTTTAGCATTTTATTTTCCTTTTTTGATAACTTTGATATTTTGATCATAAAGTTCATATTTTTTATGGTAAAAATTGCATTTTTCTCATTCTTATTTTAATTGCATTTTTATTATTTTTAACATTTTATTTTCTTTTTTCATAAATTTGTTGTTTTTATCATAAAGTTCATATTTTTATGGTAAAAATTGTATTTTTATTATTATTGTTATTTTAATTGCATTTTTTATTATTTTTAGCATTTTATTTTCTTTTTTTGATAAATTTGCTATTTTTATCATAAAGCTCATATTTTTATGGTAAAAATATCATTTTAATTATTCTTATTATTTAAATTACATTTTTTATTATTTTTACCTTTTTTATTTTCTTTTTTTCAATAAATTTTCTATTTTTATCATAAAGTTCATATTTTTATGGTGAAATTTTCATTTTTATCATTCTTGTTATTTTAATTGCATTTTTTTTATTATTTTTAGCATTTTTATTTTCTTTTTTTGATAAATTTGCTATTTTTATCATAAAGTTTATATTTTTATGGTAAATATTGCATTTTTATCATTCTTATTATTTTAATTGCATTTTTTATTATTTTTATTATTTTGAAAAATTTGCTATTTTTATCATAAAATTTATATTTTTATGGTAAAAATTGCTTTTTTATCATAAAATTTATATTTTTATGGTAAAAATTGCTTTTTTATCATTCTTGTTTTTTAATTTCATTTTTTTTTTTATTATTTTTAGCATTTTTATTTTCTTTTTTGTTAAATTTGCTATTTTTATCAAAAAGTTCATATTGTTATGGTAAAAATTATTTTTTTTTATCATTCTTGTTATTTTAATTGCATTTTTATTATTTTAGCATTCTTATTTTCTTTTTTTAATAAATTTACTATTTTTATCATAAACTCATATTTTTATGGTAAAAATTGTATTCTCATCATTTTTACTTTTATTATTTTTGGCTTTTTTCTTTTCCCTTTTGATGAATTTGCTATTTTTATCATAAAGTTCACATTTTTATAGTAAAAATTACATTTTTATCATTTTTACTATTCAATTGCAATTTTATTATTTTTGGCACTTTTATTTTCATTTTTGATAAAATTGCCATTTTTATAATTAAGTTTATATTTTCATAGTAAAAATTGCATTTTTATCATTTTGCTAATATAATTGCGTTTTTATTATTTTTGGCATTTTTATTTTCTTCTTTTGATAAATTTGCAATCTTTATCATAAAGTTCATATTTTATGGTAAAAATTGCATTTTTATCATTTTTGCTATTTTAATTGTATTTTTATTATTTTTGTTATTATTTTATTTTTTGATAAAATTTTCTATTTTTATCATAAGGTTCACATTTTTATGGTAAAAATTGTATTTTTATCATTTTTGTTGCCTTTGTTTTCATTTTTGATAAATTTGCTATTTTTATCATAAAGTTCACATTTTTATTGTAAAAATTGCGTTTTTATCATTCTTGTTATTTTAATTTTTTTTTAAACAAAATTGGTCATCAAAGCATCAGAGGTGCACCTGAGAATCCTAACTAGGTTGGCACTCCTTTAGCACCAACATCATATGCAAAGAGAATCCTTATTATTATTAAGAAGAAAAATAAATCACAAAGGAATTCAAAATACAACCCAAAGAGGGCAAACAAAAACCAAAGGAAAAAGCATTAACAAAATCTATAAGATTCTAAACCCAGAGCATCATTAAGCATGAGATTGTGATAGCATTGAGGATATGTTGGCCACCATTGAGGACTGAGAGAAGACAAACCCAAAGAAGCCAATCTGTCAGCAACACGGTTGCCTTCACGGAAAACATGACTGACATGGAAATTCATAGAACACAGATGATTCAG
This sequence comes from Mallotus japonicus, assembly GCA_949634005.1. Classification (NCBI taxonomy): domain Eukaryota; kingdom Viridiplantae; phylum Streptophyta; class Magnoliopsida; order Malpighiales; family Euphorbiaceae; genus Mallotus; species Mallotus japonicus. Next base: position 5,855 of record CATIWK010012203.1, on the reverse strand, counting down.
GCATTGCTGCCAAGGACCACGAACACGCCAAGGGACTGCTGCACTCTTTCTACGGAGCAAGTTAACAACATAGGCAGAATCTGACTCAATCCAAATTGGAGAAAGAAGATGGAATACGCTGATGTAGACCTATAATTCTCAACCTACACAGAATAATTAAATCTGCTTGAGAATTCTGCATGCTACCATACCGAAATACCTCCCCTTCTTTGATTGCTTGATAAATAAAGCGAACAGATTTGGCAATTGGAATAAAAACATCATGAAATAATAAGGAATTTTGAGCATTCCAGATGCTCCAAAAAGCAGCGTGAACTCCCATCTTTCAAAGAGCCGAAATTTGTGAAGAGAAACGCAATTTCATTGTATGCTTGAAAAGATGACAGATTCCATTAGATAAATCTAATGAAACATCAAATAAACTTCCTAGAGCATACCAAACCGATGTAGCTGTAGACGGCAGGGTTTAGCGCGCGCCCAAGTTTCTTGCAACCACGACACTGTTTAAGCTCAGGGCTTTAGGGAACACACTACTATATCACAAAGACATAGCGTGGAGATGATGGAGTCGCCACCCAGGGTAACAACTAGGACAAAATCAGAGGTGGTACTCAATTCTCTAAAAGAAAGTTAGCACCACAACCAGGAAATTCTGGATTCGGAATACTAAATTCTCTTAGTCTTGTGTTCTTTTAGAATTATTTTGTTAATTACTATTTTATCCTCTATTTACATGCAATTTCATATAAACCCTTATTTTAAACAATAAACTCCAAGGCAACCAATCAATGAAATTACATATAAATAATGCATCATTCAAGCTCATAATCTCTATGTTAGTCTAATCTATAAATTTTATTTAAATGGGCTAAGTTTACATGTTTTATTCTATAAATGAGCCTAGAAAGCTAATGGGCCTAATTCCTAATCAATTTTATTCAAATGACTCTAAGTCTATTTATTTTAATTCTAAAAGTGGGCCTAAGTTTACAAATTATGAAAATTCTTTAATTAATGGGCTAAATTTAATTAATTTTATTAACTAAAATGGGCCTATGTCTAATTTAACTAGGTGGGCCTAAGTTATTTTTAACCTAAAATCTAAGTTAATTATGATCCTAAAATCAAATTTATTAATTAATCTTCAAAACCCTAATTATTAAAAGTGAATCTAATAATTAACCTAAAAACCCTAATTATGAGCTTAAATGCAAAAAAACACAAAAAACACAATTCAAATATAAAAAAATAGATCAAAATCATAAAAAAACATAAAAGCATAAAAAAATATTGAAACAAGGTTATTTCTAATCCTATTTAATTTACATGCATCCTAAATTAATCTAAAACCATCATTTATTTTATTAAAACTTACCAAATAAACCTAATTACTAATCAATTAATTAACACACATCCACACATAATTTTTATTAATATCCCACTATTGGGGCTATTACACGAATCTAAAAATAAATACAATAATAAAAATAAACATAAAATAATAAATTATAAAATACAATAGAACAATAATAACAAAAACAAGAAAAACCTAAGAAAATCTAATTAATCATAGGATTCATCCACGATTCCTTGAGGTTCATGTCTTGTAATCTTAGGTCACCTCCTCCATTGAAATATACAAAGAAAAATAAAAAAATGATTAGTATATAAATAAATCAGTGTAAAGAAAAGAAGAAGAAGAAGAAGAAATAAAACAAAACGAAACAACAAGAAAGAATAACAAATAAACTCTGAATGATTGATGCAGTATTTGATGGCTCCTCAGAGTAGGTAATTTGCACCGTTTGTTTACTGGGAATTCGTCTGGAATGTTTAACTTAAACTCTCTCTTTGAAGGCGACTGTGTTTTAAGATCAATCAAAGGACTTTTGTGCCTGTGTGAGTTTTAAGTTCTTTCCACATAAGGTTTTTAAAGAAGAAGAAGAAAACTTGTTTTTTGTTTTACAGCAAAGTCAGCTCTGCCTCCTTTCCGTTCTCTCCTGGATCTCCCTCCTCTTTTTTCCACTCCCCTCCTTTTTTTAAAGCAGACTTAATTATGGTTTATATAGAGACCATGTAAAAAACCTAGCAGAGTCACGTTGGACTCTGTTGCATCAAGAGATTAAGTTCCTCCTGTGAGGGACTCATTCTCTCTGCTAATCCAGTGATTAATCAAGAATTAATCACCTAAAGACATCATTATAGTAGGTTCTGATGGAGTCAATCTTGAAGGTATGGGTCCCCTTCATGTCTGGGACCATCCCCAAGAGAGTCTGGATGTAAGCTACCCTCTCTGGTGTCATCGGGTGGAGGCTAGCATCAAGAGGGATGGAGTCTCCTGCACAAGGAATCCCAGTGATGGCTGCGAACGAGACCGGGTCTAATGTGAACTCACCAAAGGAAAAGTGGAAGGTGTGGGTGCTCTCAGACCATCTTTCCATCAAAGCATGCAACGGATAGTAGTCTGTCTTGCCCTGAAGCTCAGGAAAAGCAAGAATGAAATCAAGAAGGCTTGTGTCATGAATCCGGGCCTTGATGTCAGCAGGGAAACCTTTGTACCAGACCCGCGCACCACTGAAATTCCCAGTGCCTTGGAAGTGGGGAGGATCAAACTACATAATGAACATGGAGTCAGATTTGAGTCAAAAATCACATAAAAAGAGAATCGATTTGCAAAGTTTTGGCGATGAGGCGCACGCCCTAGCTCAGGAGGCGTGCACCCCATCGAAGAGGCACCGCCTCTTCACGGAGAGGCGTGCACCTCTCTGCTTCAGGGGATGTGCCCCCCTTGCACAGGGGCCGTGCGCCTCACCGAAGAGGCGCACCCCTCACCGTAGAGGTGCACGCCTCCTCGCCTCAGGGCCGGTCTTCAATATTTATTTTTTTTATTTTTATACTATTTCACGTAATTTCATGTAATTTCTTTCGGTTAAATTGATAAATATGCATTTATAAACAATAACCCAGTGTTATTCAATCCTATTTGCAGGTAAAAATGAATAAATTCGACATTAACCTCACTAGAAGCCAATCCACGGAGATGGCCTGTCGGCTGATCCAAAAGAGGGACCTCATCAGTGGAAGAAAGCCCGAAACTGCACAAAGGATGAATCGGGGGTGGTACCGAGTCCCAGTCAGGCAAATCAGGGGTCCGCTGAGCGTCCATAGCAAAGGAATATTTGGAAAAGTGAAAGGAATTTGAGAGAAAAAGGAAAAAGAAAACTTTGAAAAGAAAAAGTGATTTGAAAAAGTGAAAAAAAGAGTTTATATAGTTAGGTTAAGGGGCAAAGTTGGAGAACTTGTAGAAAAGAAAAGAGAAAGAGAGGTGAAGCCCATCAGCCAGAAAAGTAGTCCATCGAATAGGCATCCCCAGCGGAACCTACCAAAAAAAAAATCCAGAAATGTGGGAAATCATTACTCAACTTTTCGGGTGTACCCCGAACTCGTCATGAAATTGGAGTTTAATTGATCTTAGCATTAATTCATAATTGAGAAGCATCTGGTCTGGTTTGAATCTCCGAAGTGCGCGATTGAGAAGTGTCTAGTCGGGTTTGAATCCCCAAAGTGCGCAGTGTTGGAAAGCATCTGGTCGGGTTTGAATCCCCGAAGTGCGCATTGCAAAGGAGTGTCTGGTCGGGTTTAAATCCCCGAAGTGCACCTTCTTTCTTCTAAAGAGCGTCTGGTCGGGTTTGAATCCCCGAAGTGTATCTTCTTTTCCTCAAGGAGTGTCTGGTCAGGTTTGAATCCCCGAAGTGCACATCCTCTGCTGAGTGAAGATTGGGCCATGCTCGGGAATCACGTCAACTTATAATGAGTAACTGATTTGGCCAGAAAAACTCGAGGAACACAGTTATATTTCAAAGTTGAAATCTGCGTCTGAAAGACTCGGAACTCGTGTCATCATCCTCTACTGAGTGAAGATCGGGCCATGCTCGGGAATCACATCAACTTATAATGAGTAACTGATCGGGCCAGGAAAACTCAAGGAACACAGTTACGTTTCAAAGTCGAAATCTGCGTCTGAAAGACTCAAAACTCGCATTATCATCCTCTACTGAGTGAAGATCGGGCCATGCTCGGGAATCACATCAACTTATACTGAGTAACTGATCGGGCCAGGAAAATCCGAGGAACACGGTTACATTTCAAAGTCAAAATCTGTGTCTGAAAGACTCGGAACTCACGTCATCATCTCTACTGAGTGAAGATTGAGCCATACTCGGGATTCATGTCAACTTATAATGAGTAACTGATTGGGTTAGGAAAATCCGAGAAATACGGTTACGTTTCAAAGTCGAAATCTGCATTTGAAAGACTCGAAACTCGCATCATCATCTCTACTGAGTGAAGATTAGGCCATGCTTGAGAATCACGTCAAATTATAATGAGTGGCTGATTGGGCCAGGAAAACCCAAAGATCATGGTCACGGTTCAAGGTACTCAAGTAAGTTTCAAACTTCGACCTCTCGGGTTTGAATTCCCGAGACTGGCAGCCCAAGCGAAGCTTGAAGGTCAGGTATGTCATTTTTTATCACTTACTGACTTTTTTTGTTGCATGTGTTATTTTTTAGAAAAATTGATTTCATAAATCCACTTTTCGAAAAACTAATGGGGCAAACTGTAGACACCCTTGGTTTGAGGCCAGTAACGGAAGCCCAATGATGAGAAAAGTACGAGCTCTGAATGCAAGAGAACCTGAAACTTCTTCAGAGTGAACTCGAGAGAGAGTCCAAGCCTAAAACACTTAAACCCTAGCCCAATGTGTCAGAAGTCCAATTCCTTGGCCCATTTCAGCTCAAGCCATGCAGGCCTGAGCTGAAGAGGCGCATGCCTCTCCGATGAGGTGCACGCCTCTTCAGTAGCCACTTGCAGACTGCATTTAATACAATCTGATTTTGGCATTTAAAGCCTGGTCCCACACCATTACTTCTCTGATTTTGGGGCGTTTTTAGTTGATTTTTGAGGCTAATTCCAGAGCAAGAAAAGGTATGCTCATGATGGAAAAGAGAGGGGAGGGTCTTGTCTTGCTTTGGGAAAGGAAAAAGGGAGGAGGCTTGAGTGTTAAAAGGAAAGAAGAAGAGTGAAAGAAGGGGGGGTCATTCTAAAGAGAGAAGGAGAAAAAAAAACGTTCTTGAGGAGAAGAGAGGAAAAAGAGAGAAAAAGAATAGAGAAAAGAGTGAGTTTAAACTTAGAAACTTGAGATTTCTTGAGAAAGAGAAGGTGATCTTGCATTCAAAGCTTTCAAAATCATCAAATCAGCTCTGAGGGCTCAGTTAGGAGTCTCAAAAGTGTCTACAACAAGTAAAGACTCTTTGCTTTAGATCTTAAGATTTTCATTTCATTTTAAGCTTATTTACTTGTCTTTTGTTGCTAGTATTTGTGATTATTGCTTGAATGATGTTTACATGAAGGCATGAGCATGTAAAGTAGTGTATTTTGTTATATATTTACGTTTATTTGCATTAGAAGTTGACTATTTACTTTAGTTTCGAGTTTTTAGCATTTTTGGTAGTCTATTACTGTGCCTCTGTCCAGGAGGCGTGTGCCGCATTGAAGAGGCGCACGCCTCTATGGCTTCCCCTGCGCCTCCTGGTCAAGAGGCGCAAGCCTCATCGCAGAGGCACGCGCCTCCTGACTAGGGATGCATGTTTCTAGCTGCATACTTTTAGTATATTTTCGGTATATATTGCACGTTTTCAACTATATGTTTAGTCTATTTGCATGATTCAGATTTATATTATTCTTGATATGTTTTAGCATGATATTAAATGTTATTTTGTGATATGTTGTGGTTTTAAAGCATGTTTAGATGAATATTTAATATTAATACATGTATATTTGTCTATTATGTGTTT
>CATIWK010012189.1:0-16990 GCA_949634005.1 Mallotus japonicus | reverse complement strand
CAAACCGAACCGAACCGAACAAAAAAAAAAAAACACACATTTGGGGTTCGAACCTATGACCAAATATAAGAAGAAGAAGACACCTTCCACCAAGCTACACATAAACTTTTGACATATTTTTGATACCATATATATATATATATACACTCAAGTAAATGGGCTGATTCAATGAACAGTGATTTTGCTACGTGTCAAGCAACGATTGGACAAAACTTGATGAATAGTAAAAATTTGATATGTTCTTCGTAAAAACGCAGAAACCATGAAAAAAACACAAACTTATCGAAAATTCTTGAGTAATAAGCCAAAACAATGCTAAAAAAGTATATATACATACACTCAAGTAAATGGGTTGGATTCAATTAACAGTGATTTTGCCACGTGTCAAGCAACGATTGGACAAAACTTGAAGAATAGTAAAAATTTGATATTATCTTCGTAAAAATGAAAAAATCATAAACTTATCGTAAAATCTTGAGTAATATACCAAAACAAAGCTAATAAATTATATAAACATACTCTCCTCAACCTCCTGATAAAGTAGCTAGAAGAAGAGTGAATTCAGAGCAAAAAAAATACTTACATGAATAGTATGAATAGTGTCAAGTGACACTATTCGTTATCGTCCAGAACAGAGTTTACACAAATTTATACAATTGAAAACTAATAATTATATTCAAATATTCATAAAATCATACTGAAGATTAATAAAATGAACTAATTATCAAGTTAAAAGATATTAAAATCTTACTGTTTTAAATGGTTTGAAGCTACTAACTGTGGCCCTCAGAATTATTTCAAAGTGACAGCAATGGTGAGTCTCAACTTCACATAGCCAATCTCCTTCCTCTCTGTCTCAAAAATACTCTCTCGTTTTTTTTTTACAGAGCCTTTCTTCCTTTTTTTTTGTTTTGTCCCTCTTCCTCCTCCTCTCCCTCTTTTTTTTTAATGCCCTCTGCCTTTTATTTTTTCTTCTTTTCTTTTCCAGTCAATCACTCCTCATTTCTCTCCGGCTTTTTCTCCCAAAAAATCAAAAGTCTCCGCTCTCTTTTTTTTCAAAAAGACAGATCAATAGCTGGCATTAATTGTCTGTATTTTTGTGTTTTCTTTTTTTTTTCTTTTGGGCTTTTGGCCCATTAAGAGAAAAAAGACTGGGCTTTGCACTATTAAGCTCACTTTGCTTGGATTTTTATCATTGGGCATTCGTTGCGGGCCAAACAAACCGAGAGCCCACAATTTGCCCCTATTACGGGCCAATCAAACCGGGTGTCTACCACAATGTAAGTATTATATAAATTCATTTTGTTTAGATGTTATTAAAGCTTCCTCATGAAGATGTTGGTTTCTGGTGTATAATTGCTTCTTCAATCTTCAATAAAAATTTCAATTTCACTAATTTTTATTGAAATTAACTTATGATTTTTTGTTTGTTTGTTTATCTATTAGCACCAAGGACTGCTTTAAGGCTTTAAGGAGCTCTCATAAATCAGTTCAGGTAAAGGCAAAAACTATTCTCGCTATAAACAATTTCATTATTGGAATTTTTTTTATAATTTTCATGATAAAAATGCAGATTTTTGGTGGTTTTTTTATTTTTGATGTATCATTTATTATTTTTAATTTATCTTTTCTGTTTATTCAACGCGTGGATGTACGACTAGTTTGTATTAATATGTTTCTTTTAAAATTATCATTTTTTTATTTGAGCAATTACACTTTATATGTTTTCAACGTTTTTAATGTTAAAAAATAATAAAAAAATGTGATTTATTTTTATTAGAAATAAAATAGAAATTAACCTATTTTTTAATGAAATATATTTGAGTTCAATTAGAAATCAACTTAATTACAATAGGATACGTATTTTTAATTATATTAGGATTTTTAATTATAATAGGAAGATAGTTCTATTAAATTAAAACTATATTTTATACTTACACTGCCTCTTCCTGTATGTTATATAAAGCATATTTAGAGAATAGAGAGAAAAGAGAGAAAAAACAAAAAGAGTTCTGGCTGCTTTTAGAGGAATTGCAAATAATTGCAAGGTGATCAACGATATTATTTCCGTCAGATAATGTGTTTGATTTCTCTGTCTTTTCTTTTGTTGTTGTTGTTCTGTCTATGGTGTTGTGGTTGCTAGAACACTGGTGGAGTCTCCTAGCATTGGAATCCTTACCTTTCTTTGCTTTTCTTGGGTCTCTTCCTTGGTGGAGGGGATCTGCTCTGCTACTTCGGGGTTGGTGGCCTCAACCTTAACAACGGCACCAGGAGATACCAAAAACGCTGTTTTCCTCAGTAAACAAAATGGCCAAAAAAGAAAATCCAAAAACACAAGAACACTGATAAGCCAGTTTTGAAAGAAAAAAAAATTGGCAAGCCAAAAAAGAAAGTAAGGGGTTAAAACAGGCTCATTAGTGATAACCCTAATTAAAATAGTAAATATATATTTTTGATGAAATTAAAATTATATTTTAATCAATTTAATTTTTATTAAAGATAAAATATAAGTTAATCTAAATGTATTAAATCATCCAATGATGGTTATTAACAAAGTAAATATTACTTTATAAAAATTAAAGTAACCACAGACTACACCTTGAATGGGAAAATATTAGTTAACTTAATTAAAATTATATTTTATTAAATTAAAACTAAATTTTATACTTACACGGCCTATATATATATATAGAGAGAGAGAGAGAGAGAGAGAAGAGTGAAAAAAGAAAAAGAGTTTTGGTTTTTTTCATATTAAAAGAGAGGAATTGCAAACAATAAATTTTAATAGGAAAATTCTACAGTTATTTGGTTTTTAATTACTTTTGTTTTACTTTGTCTTTATTACTATTGGATGAAAATGTATTTTATATTCATTTAATGGTGATTATTGATAAAATATATTTTACTTTGTAAAAAACAAAGTAATGGTAGAATGCATTATTTTAACATTCTTAAAAAATGACATAAGAAAATATAAAAACTACTCTTTTAAAAAAATAATTTGTTTAATCTACACTATTTATTTGTACTAATTTGCTTTTATTAAAAATTATCATTTTTATTTGAGCAATTACACTTTATACATTTTCACATTTTTAATCTTAAAAATCTAACAAATTTGAAAAAAAAAAGGTAAAAAAACTGATATTAGAAATAAAATAAAAGTTAACCTAAATAAAATAAGAAACATACTTTCAATCAAATTAGAAGTTAAACTAATTTGGAATAGAATACATATTGTCAATTAAATTAGAAGTTAACCTAATTGGAGTAGGATAAATATTCAGCTTTATTTATTTATTTATTTTGAATCTAATTGAGATTTTTTTTTAAATTAAACTACATTGCACTTTTTATTGAAAATTTTTATAATTAAATTGTATAAATTAAAAAATTAAATTTAATGATTACCAAAAAAATTTATTTTTATTTTTATTAACAAAAACCTAATTGAGAAATTTGAAAAAGGATAAAAAGTGATGATTTATTTTTATTAGAAGTAAAATAAAAGTTAATCTAATTAAAATTGGATTTATGAAGTTAAACCTAATCAGAATAGGATATATTTCACAAACCTAATTAGAATAGATATATATTTTCAATTAAGTTAGTATTCTGTCTGTCCCTACTGTTCGCGTGTGTATATATATATATACATATTGAGTGTCGTTGAGGGACAGCGAGAGCGAAGAGAGAGAAAAAAGAAAAACAGTTTCGGCCAAACAATTGCGAGGCGATCAGCGACATTATTTCCGTCAGGTAATGTGTTTGATTTCTCTGTCTTTTCTTTTGTTGTTGTTGTTGTGTCTGCGGTTGATAATTGTTTATATTTTTATGTCTTCACGTTGAGGTGTTGTGTTGTTTCAATTTTTTTAATTACTTCTCTTCTGTGATTGCCCATTGATGGGTTTCTGTTATGTTATGCAATGTTTACAGGTCACTGTTCACTGCTCTCTACAAAAACAAAATGGCTGATGATGGTCACAAGACTGATGACAAAAACGTATTAATATGGAAAATTAATAATTTTGTAAAAGAACGGGAATCTGATCGTGGCAATGGCACAAGCATGATTTCCCTTATCATACCTCCTGGTGATCAGATATCCCGTGTCACTAAGATGCTTGGACATGAGTTTGGAACTGCTTCTAACATTAAAAACAGGGCCAATCGTCAATCTGTGTTGGGTGCAATTACTTCTGCTCTGCAAAGGCTCAAACGTTACAAGCATGTTCCTCCAAATGGGCTTGTGCTTTACACTGGAATTGTCTCCAAAGACGGCAAAGAAAAGAAGGTCACTTTTGTGTCTGAGCCTTTTAAGCCCATCAATGCTTCTCTCTATCAGTGTGACAACAAATTTCACACTCAAGACTTGAAGGAGCTTCTGGAATCAGAAGACAAGTTTGGCTTTATTGTCATGGATGGTAATGGGGCCTTATTGGGGACGCTCAGTGGTAACACTCGAAAGGTTCTTCATAAGTTTAATGTTGATCTGCCGAAGAAGCATGGCAGAGGAGGTCAATCTGCACTTCGATTTGCTCGACTTCGAATGGAGAAGCGCCACAACTATGTGAGGAAGACAGCAGAACTTGCCACCCAATATTTTATTAACCCTGCCACCAGCCAGCCTGTTGTGGCAGGGTTAATTCTTGCTGGATCTGCTGACTTAAAGACTGAGCTGAGCCAGTCCAATATGTTTGATCCTCGACTTCAGGCTAGAATCCTGAATGTGGTTGATGTTTCATATGGTGGTGAGAATGGCTTTAATCAGGCAATTGAGCTGTCTTCGGAAATTCTGTCCAATGTGAAGTTTATACAGGAGAAGCGCCTGATAGGCAAGTATTTTGAAGAGATTAGCCAGGACACTGGAAAATATGTCTTCGGTGTGGAAGACACTCTGAAAGCGCTAGAGATGGGTGCTGTTGAGACTCTCATTGTGTGGGAAATTTTGGGTATTTTTAGGTATGAATTAAAAAACAGCACCACTGGTGAGATTGTTGTAAAACATTTGAACAAGGAGCAGGAGGCTAACCAGAATAATTTTAGGGATTCAACCAGTTCTGCTGAATTAGAGGTTCGGAAAAAGACGCGGCTGCTTGAGTGGTTGGTTGATGACTACAAGAAGTTTGGTTGCACTTTAGAGTTTGTCACCAACAAGTCACAAGAAGGATCTCAGTTTTACAGAGGGTTCGGTGGGATTGGCGGAATTCTCCGTTACCAGCTTGATATGAGGGATTATGATGAGCTTTCCGATGATGAGGTTTATGATGACTCGGAATAGGAATCAGCCAACTCTACCCCATTGCTGGTGCAGGAGAATGGGGTGAAAGTGCCTGCTGCACCAGCAAGTGAACGCAGGAAGCGAGATGATGTCGTGATTGCTGCTGCTCGCAGCTCAAAATATTCATCATGGTTTTAATTGAGGTTCTATGCTTAAAACTCTATTCTTTTACACATCTCTTTTTTTTTTTTTTTTTTTTGAATTTTTCCATATGATGTGAATACTTTAATATTTGTAATATTAATTTGCATGGATTACTTTTGGTTGAAGGAGATCAAGATCTTTGTGTGTTGAAGCGAGCTTTATATATATGTTGATGATGCTGGAAGTAAAGATTACACCAGTATTGGTGCACTGCAATTCTGGTCAGGAGTCTAAGAAGGTGCTAGATTTGCACAATTGATGTGTGGATGAACATTGCTGATATTTACAAAATGTTTTGGAAGACAGCAATTTATTCTCTTTAGAGAATACTGTTTTAATTTGGCTGTTGTGTTTAAAATAAGTTGAAACCTGTGGAACTTCTTTATGGTCTTGATGATGGACCAAAGGTTGCGTGTCTAGTTTACCTGGGTTTCTTGTTTATGGAATAGCGTTCAAAATTTGCTTTTTTTTTTTTTTTTTTGTCTCCTTTTCCTTTGACAATCTCGGCAGTTGAATTGTTGTATCAGACATAGTTAAGGTCTGCTTCTGCAAATGTCTACAAATAAAGAAAAAAGATAAACCAAGAAAATGTCTACGATAATTGCACAGCAGAATAAAATTCCTGGTCAAATGATCCCTGGTCAAATAATGAAAAAAGAAAAACCAAGAAAGTGTCTACGATAATTGCACAGCAGAAGAAGATCCCTGGTAAAATGATTATATAATAAAGGGGAAGAAAATAAACAGTATGTGTCATGTGAACACCTTCCTTCAATCCATCCTCACCAGAAACATTGGATTAATGATACCCATTCAATCAAAAGCCATTTTCTAGCTTCTTAAGTTTTTGTGGGGACAGTTGTTGAAAATTTGGATTCTTAAGTTTTTATGGGGTCTCGGTCGTTTATATTTTGTGCTTATTTTGATTTATTATTTAACTAGTTTTACAGTAGTGGATCTCTAGAGGTGCATGTATAGCAAAGAAAAGTCAACAAGAAAATGGCATTTCAGTTGGTGTCTTTTGATTTTGCTTTTATAATATTCAGAAGCAAAGGTGTTTATTGTCAGAAAAAAAAGACAAGAAACTAAGGGGCCACATGTGGGTCTCCGGTTCAAGACGACCCCCCCAAAGGGTGTTTATTATCAGAAAAAAAAGACAGGAAACTAAATGTTTCTCATATTCAGTAGATCAGGAACATTGGATGATAAGTAGAGTTCCTCTGCTATTACTGTTAATAAATCTAACATGCTAGCTATAATACGAGATGCAATAAAAATTAGTGTCAGATTTCTCCACAAAAGGCTCCTTTTTAAACCCATATTGAAATTCTTTCACGCAATTGGCCAACAAGTTAAGAAATTGTAATACGAACACAGGGGCACTGTTGGGACAGCCATTTACAAAACATTACACGAGTCATCTAAAAGGAAACATGCAGAAACAGCACACTGCACTTGATTATCTCACTTTTTCAAAATGAAAATGACCAGTGTTATGTAACAATATGCTGGCATCAAACACAAACACTTTCACACTTTTTCCAGACAGTAATAATACACTGAGTTCTATCAAAGACATGGTTATGCCTAAAGTGGCACGTTTCATAGAATTCCTCAGGTTCTGCATAAATATTAATGATGTGCACAAGGAGCATGATGCAATTAATACCATCAGAGCCGAAAATTGTTTGAACCAAGTTGGGTGTTTTTACAATCACAACTCAATCAAATTCAAATGAAGAAACAGTGCAATAGCTGAGAGATCTTGTCCCTTCTAAGATTGTTTTCTGAAGTTAAGGAGTAAAGCATAAAACATATCCTCAGTTGGCACATATAAAAAGACAGATTGAAAAACATAGTGCTAAATGCAACAGAAAACAGAAAATGCCTGCAAACTGTGGTTAACATACGAGAGAATGAGCTTTTAACAAGGGTGGGAAAAACTGAAATTAAACACCAATTGCTTTCCAGCCAACATGTTCATCAAATTCTAAATCTAAGCCTACCAAGTTAACTGTCTTTACAATCACAACTCAATCAAATTCATATGAAGAAACAGTGCAATAGCTGAGAGATCTTGTCCATTCAAAAGATTGTTTTCTGAAGTTAAGGAGTAAGCATAAAACATATCTTCAGTTGGCACATATCAAAAGGCAGACTCAGAAACATGGTGCTAAATGCAGCAGAAAACAGGAAATGCCCTTGGTCATGTATGCAAACTATGGTCACCATACAAGACAATAAGCTTTTAAAAAAGGATGGGAAAAACTGAAATAAAACACTAACCGTTTTCCAGCCAACATATTCATCACATTCTAAATCTAAGCCTACCAGGCTGAAGATATATGATATATAAGGTCACATAAAGAGAATTAATTGAATAAAAAGATTATGTTTTGGGTCCGCCGTACTTGTAGAGAACTGACTTATTTCGACAGTCAATATCTCTTTAGCTTCTATGGATGCACACCAAAGGGTGATAATAAGTATTTGAGCAATCAGAGCATAAATCAAGCTTCTCAAAGATGTGAGAAAGGGAACCAATAGCACTTTTGTCTCTCCCAGAACTGGCATTGGTGTTCCGCCATAACCTTGCCCCGGAGAAGATTTGGACTGATTGTTGGAATTAAAATCACCATTTGCAGCACACCCTGCAGCATTTGCTCGAGCTTCCCATGCTTAAAGGCTTCCAAATTCAGAAACAGGCAAATCATTCACTCTGTTAAGTTGATCCATCAGTGGCTTAAGTTGTAACTGCAGCCATTTTGTTTTATCCACTCACAAAGAAAGGACATGTGATAATGATTTTAAAAAAATAACTAATTATCAACAAGAGTTTGCATGTAGTCTAAAGTGGAAGACATGCAGTCAGGGATAAAGTTGCATGAAGTAGAATCTTCCTAAATTTTGTGCAATACTATAAGTCTATGTATGATACATGCACTTTATAAGACTCGGAAGTAAAATGTGCCAGCATGATTGCAATTTCTTAGGTGCCGAGAACCACAGCCCAATTAACTTCAGAAGTGGAAAGAGTTTCTCAATACATGAAAACAACACTGTATTCCTTCACAAAACATTATAAACATATGAGAATCCCACAATCTTTAAAGAAGCAAATTATAAAATCCTCAACAAATTTCACAAATCTTGACCTTAAGAAAGAAACATTGGTTTTTAATAACAGTTTTGTGAACTGTATCATTCTTAGGTTTGATGTAATGATATCACACCGAAAAGGCTGTTGCTACCGTGTATTTCTGAGAACAATTCTCATTCAAACGGGTAAATTTAGAAATATATTGGTTAAACACTCTAGTAAAGAGTCCCTATCAATTTGGGAAGCTAAAAAAGGAATAGAGTTAGAAAAAGTAGGTAGATTTTTTTTTTAAAAAAAAAAAAGAAAAAAGACACTGAGTTTTCACGAATCTGGGTAATGTATCGCTAAATAATGTTTTGAGAGGATAAAATCCCATTACAAAATGAGTGATGCATAGCATATTGTCTGTTATTTAAAACCCTAAGAAGATTTCTTTAATGAAATAATAAGTATATCTATGTTTATTTATTCCCGGAAGAAACTCCCAAGAAGGGTAAAACTTGGAAACTTATATGCTTAGATACTGGCTGTTTGTACATCATTGATTTCAACTCAATAAAACCAGGTATATCACTGAAAGCATACTTACAGGTTTCACAGAATCCGATTAATGAGAAATTTCTATCATACACCTCCTCAATGACTTTCAACGAGATTATGAAAATGTTTATAATTTAAGAGACAAAAAAAAAAAAAAGATTTCATCAGCAGCCTAAGCTCTAAGGAGAAACAATTAGCAACAACAAATAACAAACCTCCATTTTCTGAAGCAAGTCCTTTAATCTTTCACGTTGTCACCTCCTTGTATTATCATCCCCATCTCCCTCTTCTTGGGTGGCTAACTTGTCACCCTCTGCTGCAAGTTCTCCATTGCAATTCTCACAATGAAAATATTCATTATCTGGACAAAGCAATTGAAGTGCATCCAATGCATTGTGACTAAGTATAAGAAATCAGGAAATATGAGACTGTTGTAAAAATTCACTGGCACAGAAATCAAACAGCCAACCTCACTTAGACTAAGAGATAGAGAACAAAAAACAAAACAACTATTGACACCTTCTTCCACAGTTGAGGGCACATATACTGTTGAATATGTGCCCTCACTGGCACAGAAATCAAACAGCCCACCTCACTTAGACTAAAAGATAGAGAACAAAAAACAAAACAACTATTGACACCTTCTTCCGCAGTTGAGAGCACATATACTCTTGAATAGAATTCTTGTTTTCCAATTCATCCTTTAGCTTCTTCTTCAAGCGGTGAAGTCTATACCTAAAAACATTGTATATCTGTATTCCAGATTGGAATTAGGCATCTTTCAGAAAATGCAGATGCCAGCTGAACATTTATCAAAATTTGCAATGAGGTTGACAAAATCCATCAAAATTAAGGTCTCTACAATAGAGAAAAAGAGAACCTGTGCATAATCCAGACAACAGTAAGAGTGAGTGTGTAGCCTTATCTTTTCGTCACCCTGTTTTATAGTCTTTTGACTTTCAGCTGTGGCAGCTACAACAGCACTATGACTCTTTGCTGCGTTAGCTGTCTGCCCAAAAAAAAAAAAGGTAACTTAAGGGCAAATTGACTAATAAAGTATACTATATGATTTTAGTAACTCATGGCATATGGAAGACTAAAGACAAGAAAGCAAAAAAAAATGTAGAGTGAGTAAATAAAGAGGTGTTGGAGCTCAAAAAAATTGGGCCATAGGAATTCAGGAGAAGCATTGTTGGAGATTATATTGTAGCACAAATGGACAGGTACAACCGAAATTAGAAAATGATAGAAGCCACCCTTCTCATGCGTGAGAAAGGTAAGCATATGGGCTGCATCCCCATTCTCACTTTTTTTTTTGAGTCAAGCTCTAACACACTGATGATCATTGCCACATAATACAGAGAAACCACAGAATGATTAGATGCAAAAAAAAAAAAAAAAGGTCTCACAATGCCATTTCTTCTGAAAGAGATGTAAAAACGTATGGTAAAGAAAATGCTATCACAATAAACAGTTAGAACAATAACCATATTGAGTAGGAGTTGGAAGTATGCGAGCAGGGTGATGGTCTGTTTTCTTCCTCAAAAAATAGCAGCATCCTATGAAGCTGCTTGGAGTGCAGTTTAAAATCCTTTGCCAAATCTATAACACATTGTCGTCTAAAATTATAATAGAAAAATCAATATAACTGACGAATTAGAGAACCACAGTGCTAAGGAGCATTCACAAATAGAAATTTCACCTTTTAACAGCAATCACAAGTTCCCAGTATAATTCCTGCACTAGATACAGAACTGAATCACTAGAATACAATATTCAAATTTAATCACAAAATAGTTACAACCTAACATAAACACAGCCAAAGACAAAGACATGAGAATTAATTCTAAAGTTCTACTCACAGTTCACTAAATCAACATAAAAGATACAATATCACTTTCTAATTTCTAAAAATAAAGAAAATGCAAAAATCAAAGTCTGAACCTGGTAAGCGCATCAACAACAACCACGGCAATTCCTTTGATGTCGCTCCTTTCAGTTTTGGGCAGATTACCGCCTTTCGTTATATCATTGTAAAAAGCTGGAGCAGCAAGCTTCACCAATCTGCTCGACGATGATTTTTTTTTTTCTTTAAAAGAAATTATTTTCAATTTATAATTTAAAATAAATATAGGACAGGGGAAATGTCATATCATATATTTACCGTTTTAATTTACAACAAAAAAGTGAGTATATAACTAACTGTAAGCGTTTAAGGTTTAAGCTTTGAGTTATCCGACTGTAATTGATTAATTTCAGTCATAGGATCAGTTTTATTTAGCGTTTGAGAATTCAGATTTTCCTCCCCTCACATCCTGGATAAAAAAAAAAAAACTAAGTGTAAGTGGAATATTATTTAATTATTGAATTTTATTTAAATTGTAGACAAATATTTTTAAAATTTTCAAATTAAAAAAAATTATACAAGATATAAAGTAAAAAAAACAAAGTATTAAATATATTTGACAATGGAATGTTTCAATAAAAAAATCTTGGAAAAATGGCCAAATTAGACCCTCAATTTTGGGTCAAATCTTACATTGGCCAATTATATTTTTTTGTTCCCAAATTAACCTTAATCTATGAAATTTGGCCTACATTGGAACCTCTGTCAACTGCATCATTAAAACAAACTTACGTGGCCTCAAGTACATGAAACGTGGATTGAAATAACTAAAAAATTGATGAAATGGAATGTGGGACCCACTTACTTTCCTCTTCTCTTCTTTAAAACAGTAAAATATCAATTTAATCAGAATTTTTAAAACCCTTGGTATCAATCGAATCTTCTTGATTTAAATTCCAAATACTAAAACTTTGCATTAGTGAACCTTGGCCAATCTTATCTTGAAACTTGTTATGCTTGAGGGTTAACAGCAAGGTCTACAGCAATTTGGAAGCATCAATTTGGAAGATGTCTTCCTTAGAATCGTCTGTAGCAACGTCTTCATCAACAGGAAGACGTCGTTTGATGTAGTTGCAAAGAGGTGAAAGAAGATGTCAGTGTGGTGCTCAGTGTTGCTTACCGCAAGTGCACGGGTCGACAAGTAATAAAGTGATAAATAAAGTATCATTTCCCACGAGGATTGAGGACTAAACACTTATTAGTTCTAGTTTAATTAGTTTAGAGCTTCCGAATTTGATTTGAATAAAAAGCAAATTATAAACTAAAATAAACAAGTAAATTAAGGAACTAATACATCTAGCAAATAAAAATACTAACTAAGCTAAATGATAGAGGAGGGAAACCAATTATAAAAATAATGTTGTTGGGAGAATGATAACTATATAATCATCAAGTTACTAGAAAGATTTCATTTAATCAATTGCACACCTCGGGTTTATATAAAATCCGTTGAGCGCCCTCTCTTGAGTGATACTACTCAACTCAACATGCATATGAATCAATTGACACTTAAAGTCATAATTGATGCTCAATATCACTATGAACATGAGCTAAAATCAAGCATACATGGCATTAAGCAAAACCCATATGAGAATTAGATCATGTTAAGTTTTCTCAAGACATTTAATCAATCTAACTTATGTTTGTGGGTCTATTAGATCCACCATTTTTCTATGTGTAGAACTAAACAAGGGAGAGCATGTGGCCGCAATACAATCACTCAATAAGCATAACAAACATAATATGCAATAAAGATGGGAATGAAATCGATTTCATAACTTGAATCAAATGGGTCTCACATCCCAACAACAATAACAAATTTAGCCACTCATGGCTTCAATATCCACCATTCAATCACAATACAACCCAAATACAACCCAAGTAAATGATATATTCTATAAACAACAAAGAAGGGAAGAGAGAAGTTATCAAGGATAATTTTTTTCTCTTCTCTCCATTGGGTACCAAAAAAAGATTGATTCTTTTCCTCTCGGTGGCTCGCTCCTGAGCGAGGGCCGAGTGAAGCAGTACAGTGAGTGAAGTGAAGAACTCAAATGCTATGAAAAGGCTGGCAGTGATATATATATATACATCATAGTAAGAGACAAAGGTGCAGCAGCTGTGTTGCAGCGGAGAAATGCGGCTCACACTTTTGGAGTATGTAATTTCATTGCTTCTTTAAGGTGTTTTTTGTGATTTGATTTGATAACAGAAAGGATTTCTTAAAAAAATTTCAAATTTCAAATTTTGATTTATTTAGGGTATTATAAAAAATATTTAATTGTTATATATTTTTTAATAAATTTAATTAGTAAATTTTTTAACAATGTATCTAATATTTAAATATTAGATTTTTTTAGTTAATATGAAAGTTAAATAACGTAAATTTCTATGGATTCAGTAATAGGAGCCCCTTCTAAATTGAATGTAAATAATTTTAAAACTCCACAATAACTGAATTTAAATTTTATACTTAAAATATTTTTAGAAGAGCCTTTTAGCATGAAATAAGTTTTGATTTAGTCAAATTTTGGGGGTATTAATGTGGAAAAAGCAGTGTTCATTTAAGAAAAGGGAGAAAACATTGAAGGCTTCAAGAAAAGGAACAGAAAGGTGATGCTTTGATTAAAGGTAGGTGATAAAATACTTTTGCAATTTCTATACTTTCTTGCGGAAAATGCTTTATTTGCGAGCATCTATACCGTACACCAGACAAATCAAAGATGCAATAGAGAATAGAACATGGTGGGGCTAAAGATCATGAATTTTCCAGCTCAAAAGTTGACAAAGTGACAACCCTGCTCCTTCAATATTATATGTATGATACAAGTTACAACCATTTGTGCCTAAAACCCATCAAGGCCTATATTATGTGCAGCCACTGTTGTGTAATTCTAATTACCAAGCCAACTGCTTTAACAGGTACCCAATCCATATGACACTACATTATTAATCAAGCTAGCCAGTACTCAACTTGAACTTCCTTCGTAAGAGGCATCAGGGTCATATGTGTCTGCATCAAAACAGTAATGAAACCTTAGCAAAAGGCCACATCTTATTCTATCCTCTTGTGGAATCAGTGAATACCTCGAGACTCAAGCTCTAGTTCTCATTTGCCTAGTCTTTGAATGTTTACATGCAAAGGAAACACAATGTTAGAAGTTGACAAAGCCAGAGATTTGAAACTTAACATCTCCCGTGCACGAGGATTGACTAGCCATAATCCAAAGCTCTTTAAGATTGCGAGAGGGTTGTGCTCTCCAGGGTGTGCACAGTCCGATTTGGTTTGAAAAATGCATTTCTCTGAAACTGTTTCAAAATATCAGAAATTTAAACACTAAAATTTCAAAATTACTCCAAGTTTTTGGTTTGATTTAGTTCATTTTGGAAATTTAAATTTTTAGTTAAATTTGGGTCGAAGATCAATTCTTCTCCAAATTAAAAATTTCAATTATATTTAGTTTAGAGATCGATTTTTCTCCAATTTAAAAATAAATAAAAATATAATTCAAATTCAACTAAACTACAAACTATTTCATAATCTTAGTATAAAATTAAATGATTTCTATAGTTTTATTTATCATTAATTTTTACAATAAAAATTTTATTAAAATTTTTATAATACACTCTAATATAACATACAATTATTATATTTTTTATGAAAATTTTATATAAATAAATATATATCATAAAATAATAATAACAACACTATAGCTATTGAACTTTTTATTGAAAAATTTGGTGTAATCTATAGTTACTTTATTTTAAAACAAAATAACTTTGTTTGGAAAAATTGATCTTAATTTACGAAAAATGTAAAACTTTTATTTTAATTTTTGCAAAATACTATTATTTTTTTTTTGAATATAAGAATTAGTATTTATTTTATTATACCTTGATATATTTTTTGTTGAATTGTTACTTTGTAAAAAAAAATTAAACCATTTTTATATATGGAATTAATTGTTATAATTGTAGAATTTTTTTTTATAAGTGTTAGTGCTATTTTATCAATCGAAAATGTTTTTTTTAGATTGGTATTTTTGTAAAAAAGAAATCTTAATTTAGAAAAAATTATTTTATTCAAGAAAAAATTTGAAAAGATTATTATTTTTTGTGGAATGACATTATATTTCCTAAGTGTAAGAATTAATTTTTTTTATTATAACTTGATATATTTTCGTAAACTATCACTATTTTTCATTAATTTCAAATAATTTTATGTAAAAATAGTTAAAATAAATTTCAATTTATATAAGAATAAATACTATAAAATTTATTTCATAAAAAGTGGTTTATTTTTCTATAGTGCAACAATTTAATGTAAAATATATTAAATTATAATGAAAAAACACTATAATTTTTATATTTTACAAAAAATGATGTTAGTTTACAAAAAAAAAAAGCAGAATATTTTTCACATTTTTTGTAAATTTATAAAAAAATTTCTAAACTTTCTAAACAAAGTAAATTACTTTGTTTTCAAACAAAGTAAGCATAAAAAGTACCGAAAAAATTTTATAATTAAATTTATAAATTAAAAAATATAAATTTAACGGTTAACAAAAAATTATTTAAATTTTAATAATTATCCAATATTACTATATTAATATAATTATAATCTTAATAAATTTCTACTTTTAACAATTTATATATTAACTTTTGTTTAAATTTTTTAATGTTAATGTAATTTTAAAAGAAATTAACAAACTTTTTGTTTAAATCTTACCCCTAACAATAAATTTTAATATTCTTAGAAATAACATATGAAAAATATTAAAACTATTCTCTTAAAAAAATAATTTGTTTATCCACAATATTTATTTTACTAATTTGTTTGAGCAATTACACTTTACATTTTTGAACATTTTTAATGGCAAAAATCTAAAAAATTTGAAAAAAAAAGTAAAAATTGGTGATTTATTTTTATGAAAAATAAAATAAAAATTACGCTTTCAATTAAATTAGAAATTAACCTAATTACAATAGGAAGGATTATTTCTGTCTCTATTGTTGGCGTGTGTGTCTCTAATTAGAATAGGAAGATAGTTCTATTAAATTAAAACTATATTTTATACTTACACCGCCTCTTCCTGTTTGTCATATAAAGCATATTGAGAAAAAATTATATATATATAAAGCATATTGAGAGAACAGAGCGAAGAGAGAGAAAAAAAAACAAAAAGAGTTTTGGCTGCTTTCGGAGGAATTGCAAACAATTGCAGGTAATGTGTTTGATTTCTCTGTCTTTTCTTTTGTTGTTGTTGTTGTGTCTGTGGTTGATAATTGTTTATGATTTAGAGATGTCTTCACTTTGAGGTGTTGTGTTGTTTCAATTTTTTTAGTTACTTCTCTTCTGTGATTGCCCATTGATGGGTTTCTGTTATATATGTTATGCAATGTTTACAGGTCACTGTTCACTGCTCTCTACAAAAACAAAATGGCTGATGATGGTCACAAGACTGATGACAAAAACGTAATATTATGGAAAATTAATAAGTTTATAAAAGAACGGGAATCTGATCGAGGCAATGGCACAAGCATGATTTCCCTTATCATACCTCCTGGTGATCAGATATCCCGTGTCACTAAGAAGCTTGGACATGAGTTTGGAACTGCTTCTAACATTAAAAACAGGGTCAATCGTCAATCTGTGCTGGGTGCAATTACTTCTGCTCTGCAAAGGCTCAAACTTTACAAGCAAGTTCCTCCAAATGGGCTTGTGCTTTACACTGGAATTGTCTCCAAAGACGGCAAAGAAAAGAAGGTCACTTTTGTTTGTCAGCCTTTTAGGCCCATCAATGTTTGACTTTATCTCTCTGACAACAAATTTCACACGGAAACCTTGAAGGAGCTTCTGGAATCAGATGATAAGTTTGGCTTTATTGTCATGGATGGTAATGGGGCCTTATTCGGGACGCTCTCTGGTAACACTCGAGAGGTTCGTCATAAGTTTAATGTTGATCTGCCGAAGAAGCATGGTAGAGGAGGTCAATCTGCACTTCGATTTGCTCGACTT
>CATIWK010012185.1:0-17690 GCA_949634005.1 Mallotus japonicus | reverse complement strand
CACATGAAGAATTCCACCCCCAAGATCCATTTTGCAATATAACACATAACTAAACAATACATTAACATTTATAAACAAAAACTTAGGAAATCTTAATTGTGGAATACTTACAATTTCCTAAGTGTTTGATGTAGACCACAAATAATCTACTACAATGGATTCTCTTCGTTCAACTCTTGAATCAATGCTAAGCCACCCAAATGTTTGGCCTCTAGCTTGAAACACCAAAGCCCTCCAATCACCTTCTTGCCTTTGAACAAGTGTAGTTCCAAACACCTCTCTTGTAACCCAAAGAAGCTTGAACTAACTCCATTCCTTAAGCAAGAACTAAGAGTATATATATGGTATATGTTGTGTTTCCTTTTGGTATATATTTTGTCTCTACACTTTCCACTAACTCTTAATGGAATAGCAATTGTCTCTCTCCCTTAGAACTCTTCTAAGGATATATTTATAAGTAGAGAATTATGGTTAATTAGACATATACATATAAATATCTCTTACACCATCATCATTAGGAAGCCACCCTGCATGCCACCTAATGACATAGTTAAGAGTGAAATGTAAATATCTAATAATTGTAGAAAATATATGTATATACATTAAACACATCTCATGTATTTAATCCACATATATTTCTCTACAAATCCCATTAACTCATATTGCCCCAAAAGTCAACAAAACACACACATGAGATATTTAATCTCTAATATGCGAAAATGACTTTATATTGATAAATGGACTTGGGCTTGATTATTGGGCCAAGCCCAATCCATAAATCAATTGGGCCTAGTTGATGGACTTGGGCCTTTATGGTTGGGCCAACACTTAGCTCAAGCCCATTCCATCAAACTAATGGGCCTTAGGTTGATAGGCCTTGTTAATGGGCCTTGGATTAATCTTTGGGCCAAAACTCTTTTGGGCCTAGGCCCATACACCTTGGGCTATTAATCCAACTCCATAAGGAAACAACATATATTCTTTATTTAATACTTTAATTAATATCTCATATTAATCAAGTATTTAATAATTAAACTCTTTGTGGAATTAGATTTCATGATATGCTAGAATCATTGCTCAAAGCATAAATCCAATTCCATTAATCTTAATTAATTGATTAAACTCTTTAATCAATTATTAGATTAATAAAAGGTGATATGGAAAAACTCTTTTAGGTGTGACTTGCTAGGTTCATGCCTAATTGGCAATGAGAATTTAATATCAACTCTTTATATTACTAAATGTGAAAATCCCAATTATACACACTTAGTTCTCATAAATTGTGAATGACCCCTAGCACCGATATCACAACTACCCAATTAGATATGAATGCATATTTTGATTCGCACGAACCCTTATGGTCATAATTACTGTGCACTAGAATCCCTTCATTAGAAGATCCCGATATAGCCTAGAGTCAAGGTTTAATCAAACTCTAATAGCTTTATCATATGACCTTATCTCAAGTTATTCTTGATAAAACATAACAAATACTAGAAACATTTTCTAGCACTGAAACTCTTTCAGACTGTGTTATGTTTGTGCTGGCCAGGAACTTATTCATCAAGAATAAACTTAAATAGCATAGGATCTATCCTAGTTCACTCCGGGCAATGAATCTCATATTGGTTGAACACTCATCCATACAATTAACTGACTAGAGCCACCACACGCCATATACCCATGTGTGATTAACAGAAGTATATAA
Source organism: Mallotus japonicus (assembly GCA_949634005.1). NCBI lineage: Eukaryota > Viridiplantae > Streptophyta > Magnoliopsida > Malpighiales > Euphorbiaceae > Mallotus > Mallotus japonicus. Next base: position 15,982 of record CATIWK010012185.1, on the reverse strand, counting down.
GCGGTAACAAACTCTAACCACTCAAATGTGGATGACCGTGTCACCTCAGGTCAAAGGACTAGATGCACCATTGTGACATAGATTGCGATCGTTAATTATAAGTGAATATCCTTACGATCACTAATCTAACGTCACTGTTTGATCCACCCATCACATGAGTATCCACATGTCTATTCTGATATCTCATATCAAGTAGCATGAGACTCACTACCTCCCATTATTAGCATCACATACTAATCAAGGAAAATAAACAGAGGTGATAGTCTAATTAATATTACCCAAATATTAATTATTCGACTATGAACAATTTTATAGCATGTGTACTAAATAAATTTGTAGCTCATATTATCAACTCTTGATAATAAATTTATTTAACATAATGCTAAAGGGTAAATACTCAAATAAATAAACACTTTATTTAAATGAATACTTTATTGCCATAGGGATAATTTACAATGTCATTATTTATCACAAGTATGGCACTAGGGCACATCTATGCTAACAATGAATAACTAAATTTTTAATCCTATTGGAATTTGTTAATTGTGATTTGAATTATTCAGCTTACGATATCATTATTTCAAGTTTAATATACACTTAGCCGCCGAGCAAAGGAAATATTTATTCAAAAGGAATTTAAATCTTATTTAAAAATTAAACTCTTACTCCATATGTTGAAAGGAATATTGACCAACTAGGATGGTTATACTTAGGCCCGGCCAAGGGCTGGTTTTGGATCGAAACCGGAATCGATCAAATTCGGAACCGGGTTGAACCGGCAGTAACATATTGGAGGAACCAGTTCAGGACCGGTTCCTCCCTATTTGAAACCGTGAACTGCCGGTTCTGGTTCCAAACTGGTAGTTTCGGTCCTGAATTGTCAATTTTTTTATTTTTCTTTTAAAAAAAAAGATAATTTTGTCCAAAATAACAACCATAAAAACAGCTATTTTAGGAAGTTCAAAAAAATCATTTTTGTGTGTATAAATAGGGTTGAGGGGAAGTAATTTTTCCTCACAAAAAATTTTCTATCAATTCTATAATTCTCTCAATATTCTCTTAATATTCAATATTCTCTTTATATTTTTTTTTCAAAATACTCATTCAAATATTCAATATTTATTATTTATTCTATTATAATCTAATATATTATTTATTCAATTATAATCTCAATATGTTCTTAATTTATTTTATTATTAATTTCAATCTCAATATTTTTAGAATGATTAAAAATATTGTAGAAGAATATTTTTTAATTAGAAAATTTTTTTCACGACGAATGCCGCATCAATTAGTGATCTCCAATCTATTTGTCAACCAAATATTGTAGAAAACAATTTTTCATGTTAGATGTGCATGTCATGTTTTCAATTTATATGTACAAGATGGTTTAAGATCATTAGATGTGCTCCTATCACCAATTAAAAAAGCAATTTCATTTTTATGGACACATCCACAAGTAATGAAATCTTGGAAAAAAATTGCAAAGAAAATGGTAAAAGACCAAAAAAATTCTTAAGAGATGTTCCGACTCGTTGAAAAGTCAACCTATGAATTATTAAATGAGTCATTTGCATATAGAGACTTATTGTGCACATTTATTTCCAATAATGTGCATCAACTTCATTTATATCCACAAAATTGGGAGGTTTGCACAAAACTTTTAGATATTTTAAAAGTTTTTAATGATGCAACTTATATATTAAGTGGAGTTTATTATCCTACATCACATTTATTATTAATTGAATGCTACAATATTGTTGGTGCAATGCAAAAATATGAAAATGATATTATTTTAAAAGAATCAATTTTAATAATGAAAAAAATGGTTAAATTATTTTAAGTTCATTCCATTAATTAATCTTGTTGCACGTGCTTTTGATCCTAGAATTAAAATAGATGGCTTATATGATTATTTAAGCATATATTATGAATGTTTAGGTCTTATGGAAGATAATGATATAGATATAGAATCAATAATTAATAATGTTAGAAAAATATTAGTAGAATTATTTAATGAATATAAAGATAATGTAAATATTGGTTCTTCTTCTTCTTCTTCTTTTCTTATTAGTCAAGTGGGAGAGGGGAAGCAAGTCATTTAGAGGGAGCAAACGAGCTAAAGAGCATTTCTTACCCCCGATAAATATCGTAGATATTTTGCCCATGCCTCGGCCCGCATTTCCGACCAAAGGGAGGAAATGAATAAGGGCCGACTTCGCCCTCTTGAGTTACCAAGCTGAATTTCTGACCAATGGTGTGTGTGTGTGTGTGCACACGTGTGCATGCCTGTATTCACGTGTATACGCATGTACGTGCATATGCCTACACAAGGAGATAGAGAAAGAAATAACATATTAAAACATAGCAGCTCCCTCCCAACCTCGGTACCTTCCTTCCCTGCCAGAGGGGGAACGCAAGCGAGGGCAGCCTCTCCTTTGTTTCACCTCCCGTCAAGTATTTATAAGACGCTTAACACTTAAGGAATGTGTTAAGTTAAGTGCCCGATAAATACTGATCCGATGGTATGGAGCCAATATTATCAAATACTTAGCTGTCACGGTATTAGCCTAGGGGATCACCACGCCCCTATCTAAGTTCCCCCGACCTGAGGGACCGCATCGTTAGCCTTCTTGTCTGCGAAGCGTTGCCCGAGGCTATTTCGCACACCACCATTTGTGATACCCTATAGAATAAAATAATATTAGCTGATCACTACTATTATAATATTTATTCTTGAGAATAAAATCGGGGTCGTTCTCTAGTCTTCATGCTAGAGGTGATACTAGACTTGATGTTCTTTATACAGGGTTTGGCACCTATAAATCACTACCCACAACTAGTGATACAGGAAAATATGATCCCAAGGAAGAAATTATCTTCTCAAGGCCTTTCTACAATCTAGGATGGTTTTGTCTCACCGACTATAGTCTGGGATGGTTGATGTTGATTGTTATATCGTATGTCCCATCTAAGAAAAAATTAGCATTGGTGATCAGGTCTTGTTGCAAAGACAAAAAAGACCTCGAGGATCATCTAATTCATCTCCCGAACTTGACATTTATTTAATAATTATTTTTTAGTTCGGTGATAGCAAATCCAGAAAAGATTTTTCAGTGCAAATCCAGAAAAGATTTTACGGTCCTTTAATGGTGGAGCTGACACCAAAATATATTTCTACCCCTTGCATTAATTGCTAAACAAATTTTTTCAAGTATGGTCTTCAACGGTAGCCGTTGAACAAGCATTTAGTGCAAGAGGAAGTATTTTGGATGAGACTTGATCATCCATGGCTCCCAAATCATTGGAGGTTCAAACATGCGTGAATGATTGGTCAAGAACGGCATTAAAACAAAAAGAAATTGAAAAGGACGATAATGAAGATTTATTTGACTTCACAACCGATGGAGGAACGAGAACTTCAACATCCGGTGTTGTAAGTGATTAATTATTTAAGGTAAAAAGGGGTCTAATATTCTTAAAAAAAAAAAGTAAGAGAACTACGTAGCCTTTGATTCCTCTATACCCCAAGAGGATATGTATGCAACTTAATTTTTAGTAAAAAAATTAAGTTCAAACCCTTTAATTTTTTAATTTTATTTTTCTAATTTAATTTATTAATTCATTCTTGTAAATTTTTTTTATTTGAACCAATATTATATATAAAGTGTCTTAATATAATTTTATTTCAATATTTTTGAATTTTTTATCTCAAGTTAACTAGTTAATTTATTTTAAGTTAACTAGTCAAAGTCAAGTATAATTTTTTATTTTTTATATTTTAATTTTTAAGTAAAAAAAACCTTATTAAAATGCCACAATAAAATTTTATTTCAACTTTAATGTAATTTATTTTTCCTAAAAATTAATTTTTAATATATTATTAGAAAATTAAACCGAATCGAACTGGTTAAAAATCAAAATTAAAATCGAAACCGACTGGTCTTGGAACCGGCTTTGTACCCAATTCTAGTCCAATTCCCTTAACCTTAAAATCAGAACTGGAACCGGCGGTTCCAGAACCATGGTCAGGCCCAGTTATTCTCCTATCACTACAAAATACAATTCGTAATTAATAACATTAATATTTGTCGCGGAAACACATTAGAGGTGGATTAGCAACGGACACTAAACAATGCATTTTTTTTTTGTCATAATAAACAATGCATTTTTTTTTTTTTGGCCAAGGAGGGGATCTGAACCCTCTACCTCTAAACGAAACCGACCGCGTGGCTGAAACTAGCCAGCTCTAGACAAGTAGCTCAACTTTTAAATACCTAAAGACGTTGTCACTAGGACTTGAACCCATGATCTCAAGGATCATGGGTACCCCCTAACCACTTGAACCAGGTGTTAATATTTTTTTTTTTTTGTCATAATAAGCAATGCATTTGAGCCCTTAAAAGTAAAGTATTTAAATTGTTGTTGCTATTATCAATGTAATATAAACTATATTTTTATTTATTACTTTTTATTAAAAGTCAAATTCACATAATAGACAAAGTTCTTTTTTTTAAAAAAAAATTGACTTTATAAATTTTATATTTAAAATATTTTTAAAAAACATTAGCCATTAATTTCCTTTTTTTTTTTTGACCGAAGCCATTAATTTCCCTTACTAACATAATTTAATTCAATTTACATTCAAATTATCCTTATACAACTTAAAGTGAAGCATATTTAGACAAAAAAAAAAATCACTAAAGTTTTCGATTTGATTGCTTAGGAAGTCATAATAATTGAAATGAAAATAACTCTTGAACACAATTCAAATGAAAAATATTTTGGATAATACAAACTTTCAAGCATTAAATGTCAATGAACAATCCTTATCATCTTCTTTGTGGAATTTCCATACAGAGGCCATTATTCCAGTAGAGGTTGAAGATTTAGTCCTCCTAACCTGTTGAACCAACATTATCACTAGCTTTAATGATTAGTACAATATCATTCCAATATATATCCAATAGCCTTTTTTTAAAAAATTTCAAGTTCAAAAAATATAACTAACATTACTAATTGCATATTCATTTTATTATTTATTTATCAACATTAAGAACTTTAAAAAAAAGTACATTAGTCCAATAATAAAGTAAAATCATTTTAAAATTGAGCATTCTAGGTTGAATGCTGTTAAAATTTCCATAGCGAAATTTATTAAATTAAAAATACAAATTAAGCACTTAAAAACCAACAATTTTGTGATAGAAATTAAAATATCCCTTTAAAAAATAATATGGAGTTTTGGTAAAAAAATATTTAGGACTGAAAATGTTCTAATTTTTATTAAAAAAAAGGATTATGTTGGTATTTTGGAGAAATGGAAGGACAAAAATATTCAGATAACTTGTTAATTTTTACCAAATATAAACTCTCAAATGTTCATTTAAAAAAACTCACAAATTGCTCTTACTTTTTGTTTTGGCTTGCTCTTTTGTATCTTCACAGTCTTCAACTGGTCAGGTGTATCTTTCAGATACTCCTTCAATTGCTCATCATTCATGCTATTTATCATCTCAGTCTGTTCAATATCCAATAATAATAATCATAACAGAGAAATTTTTGAAATGGTAAAAGCAGATGTACAACCAAATTTAAAAAAGTTAAATAAATTAAGTTTGAAATATACCAAAATTTTACTTTATGTCATTATTGAAGTTATATAAGAACCTGTGACTTTAGTCGGAGTTTTTTTTTTTTTAAATATTGTACATGGAAAATTAGAAAAGAGGAGAGAAAACTAGAACTCTGATCATCCACAATGTCAGAAGCTTGATCATTTAGCCAAGTTCTCACAAACCTCTAGTCGAAGTTGATTAATTGAAAAAAAAAAAAAAAACAACAACAACCATTTGAAAAAAATAAATAAATAATGACATGTACCCATTTTTTAAGATCATGTATTTCCTTTTCCAAGGCCTCTTCTTCCTTATCTGCAAGATCCTTTTTCTCTTGCCAAGAAATAGGAGTAGCATCTATTGCTATTTGCTTTTTCTTTTTTCCTTCTCTCAAAGTAGACATGGTTCCTTCCTGTATGTAATAATATTGCATGCAATCACTCGATTAATACTTAAATTTGGATATGAAAATGTATTGATTGAGTAGATTTTTTTTTTTTAAAAAAAAAAAAAAAAAGAAAAGATGTGAAATGTAACGGTTGCCTAAATTGCATTATGTAAGTAGCATAGCGTGACAAACCCTAGCTTCTCACATATATATTGCCATTACACAATCTTATTCAAAGATCAATTCATAACATGTGAAAAAAGTACCATGAATCGTTACCTTTTCCATGCTAATTTTTAATATATCCCCTTTTAGGGTTATATAAAAATAAAAATATTATGTAGTGTGCATAAATATGGTAATATACGAAATTTAATTTTAAGTTGTATCTTAGAAAAATATTGTTACTTAGAAAAATTACAAGAACAGTTAGATGTGTGACATATTCAAAGTATTTTATACTTAATTAATAAAAATATAACATATACTCTAAATGTCACGAATCCAATTATTAAATATAATACATCCATAATAGTTAAAATTTTCTCATATTTTAATGTACTTTTTTTTTTTTAATAGAGTGAATGAGTTGGACTTCCAATTCAAGATATTCAATCAAGGTACAACTAAAGTGTAGAAAAATTAAAAGAAATTTACATTTATAATTTATCTCACTGTTGAAAGTATTTTACATATTCAACCTAACATGTAAAAGGTTTGTATTAAAATAGCCAAAAAGCTGAAACTGTACTTAAATGGACATTTGCTAAAACTTCAGTGGGCAAAATGAGCTTTTGTCCGTCTGGATAAATTGATAATGGATTCATAAACAAAGCCATTTGGTACCCGACCCGTGCCCATCCTGGTCCTGGCGAATTCACTACGGCTGGGAACCGAATCGGACCGGGCTTGCAACCATAAGTTTCATGATGCAGGTTCTTACCCCTTTCGCAGTATAAAGAAGACCATGAGACCATACTTGAACGCAGCTATAAAGCTCCAACCTTTTCAACTTCTCTTCTCTCAAATTCTCCGCTCCAGGACCGCTGCCGCCGCCACCACCACCGCTCCTTCCTTCACGTTTCGGAACTTCCGGTTTCGAAAGGTTACCGAAACTCCAGGACGCCACCGCCATTGTCTTCTGCAACGACGCCATTTTGGTAGCAGAGCAATGGGGACATCAACTCCTCCAGTAGAATCAGTAGCTATTGAAGTTAAGGAAAAAATTGAGCTGACGGAAATTGAGAAGAAGATATTTGATCGGCTTCTCGATACTCTCCGTCACTTTAATCTCCAAACGCAGCTCCGTGTTGCCGGCGGTTGGGTTCGCGACAAGGTCTCGTAAACACGCACATTTCGTTGTATGAAAAAAACGGTTTTTAAAGTTTTTCGTTTTTTGAAATTCTAGTCGACAAAAGTTTTGCAAGAAAGACGGCTATCACGTGTTTGATTAAAGTCCATAACCAGAAAAAAGCAAAAGATTAGGGATGGCAAATGATTGTGTAATCCTTGTTTAGACTTTTACTATTAATTGGATTCTTGCACTTTAGACTTTCCAAGCAATTTGTAATGGCTTCTTTTTTACTTTCTTTTTTGTTTTCCTTATTTGCAGCTTCTGGGCAAGGATTGTTATGACATTGATATTGCAATTGACGATATGCTAGGAAGTGAATTTGTTGATAAAGTGAGGGAATACTTGTTATCTACTGGAGAAGAAGTTGGGGGACTTTGTGTTATTCCCCGGTATGGAAATTATCTTTAGTTTTTACTTAGGGACTTCCTTTAACAATTTAACTCTATTTGGTAATATATTATTTCCCAATTATGATTATTCCATGCGCATTTTTCATTTCCATGCACTTCGTGTGTTGCCTACTTGAGGGGCTAATTGTGTCGAAGTCTTACTAATGTATTGTTAGCTTTCGAAGCTTTGCAGTGTTACATAACAGTTATGTATTATGGTTCTATCCTTGCAGCAATCCTGACCAGTCCAAACATTTAGAAACTGCACGGATGCGCCTTTTTGACTTGTGGATTGATTTTGTGAACTTAAGGTGTGAAGACTATGCTGAAGACAGTCGCATTCCTACAATGGTATATCTAGTGGCCTTAGCATTTATTTCTCTTAAATAATTTGTGAAGTCCCACCCCATGTGCCTAGAGAACGTTCTGTTTGTTAAGTTTTAAGAACTCTATACTTTAGTGACTGCATAGTTTTGATTTGAGGCATACCAGGAATGTGATATAATAAAAATAGTAATTCATAAATGTTTATCATGATCATTTTCTTTATATTATTGAAAAATGTATCTGTTGTAATTTGGAAAAGGACTAAATTGCACCAAAGAATAATAAACATTGACATATATAGGTGTCCTCTAGTTTCAGACTCAAGTAGTTGACTCAACTAATTCAGGCTCAAGTAATTGGAAGGTGCAGCTTATGAGAAACAAATGCCTGAATTGCGGGAAAATATATAGGTGTCCTCTAGTTTCAAAATTTTAAGATGGCTACCGTATTTTGACAATTGACATACATATGCTCAAACAACTTGCCATGTTGTGCAGCAGAGGGAGTTATCTGTGAGATTTTTTTTACACATTTCAGGTTGCTGCCCCTAACCAGAGGGCGGTCTATATTGCTTCCTGCAAAGGATGGCAGTCCAAGAGGGAAGAAGAAAATATAATGGGAAAAGTGATTTTTCTAGAATAGAAGTTTGAATATGGTTATCACTTATCATCATTTTGTAAGATAACAAAAAATTTTCCTGAATTGATTGTGGATAGCACTTGCTCAAAGCCATTACTTCTGCTTTCTCTGAGTTATCCTTCAAACCACAGGACAAGTGTACATTTCAGAATTTTATCATTGTGAAATTCCAATTAGCCTTTTGTTCAAGTTAATTTCCTTTGTTAGCATTTTTTTGAACATTTATGTTATCTATAATATGCATATTTGTTTACTTAATATGCTTTGAGCTGATCGATATCTAAGTAGACTCCTTTTTTACTGCAGAAATTTGGCACAGCAGAAGAGGATGCATTCAGACGAGATTTAACCATCAACAGGTATCTCTGATTGGAAATTATTTAATTGATACTCTTTGCACATTCTATTCATGATAACTATTTTTTTGTCATTGGACTAATCTATGGTATTAATTGTTAACATGATTTTCAATTCTTTTTTTGACAGCTTGTTCTACAATATTAATACCAGTTCAGTTGAAGACCTTACTGGAAGAGGTTAGCATTGGCCTTTTTTTTTCCTCATGAAAGTTGTCACTTTCTTTGCATAGAGCTTTATCACTTGTATTGCCTTCTCTTCCTTTTGTCACAGGAATTGAAGATCTAAAATCTGGAAAAATAGTGACTCCTTTACCTCCAAAGGCTACTTTTTTGGATGATCCCCTTCGAGTTCTTCGAGCTATTCGATTTGGTACCTTTATTGCATTAGGGATTTTTTTTTTTTTTTATGGTAGTTGGACATCAATTAGCTTTGAGAAATATATGAATTTTTCAAGCTCAGTGTGATTCATAATAGCTAGTCTTTTCATAACTATTTTGCATTTATTTTATCGCTATTATTATTATTTTTTTTTTTTTGGTATTATGTAGTATGCCCTTGTTCTTCTGAAACATTGTGGTTTCAAAGAATTCATTCATTAGGTTACAAAATTCAAATTACATAGCTTAATCTTTATCCTTTCATAGCAAAAAATGGCCTCTGTTGTGAGCTCTTTCTAATCAAATCAGACTTCAAATACAATTAACAAGAAAATAGAAGCCACATTGGCTCTTGCATATGCTCTCGACATGTAAACTTTACCGGCCCAACTTGTTCTTACAATAGTTATGAAGTAAAATCAAATTGAATAATATATTATTTGTGATTGCTCTTGAAGCACCCTAGGTTTGAGGACATGACAGCTTAAAACTTTGAGTAACTGACATGGTGCTGATCACTGGCTTGATCTTTGGAAGTAACCAAGGTCTTTAGTGTGAATATTCTACTCCCAATGTTTGGTTTCATTTAATATTTATTCATATTGAATGAATCTGGCAGAACGTCTTCTGTTTCTGCACTTCTATATTTTTATCTTCTTATTTTTTTTAAGTTGTATTTTTTGTATCATCTATGCTCATTTGTAGTTAATTTAGGTGCAAGGTTTGGATTCATTCTAGATGAACAACTCAAGGAAGCTGCTGCTTGTGATGATGTGAAAAATGCCCTTGCAGCAAAAATTAGCAAAGAACGCATTGGAACTGAAGTATGTTAACCCTCTCGATTAGCACAATCACAAATGCCAAAAAAAATTATTTGATTTTGCTTTCTTCTGATAAAAAATAATTAATATCTGATTTCTGTTAAGTCAAGTTAACTAGCCTGCAAGGTTTGTTTCTAATGTCCGTGCTGCCTTAGGATAATAGTTTTTTGGTTATTTACCTTGTTGCTGCTCCTTTATGCAGATTGATCTTATGATTTCTGGAAATCAGCCTGTTAAAGCTATGACATACATTTCTGATTTGACATTATTCTGGGTTGTCTTTGGTCTTCCCCCTAAGGTTGAGCCGGCAGTGTCAGAAGGATGCCACAGGTATGATATTATCTACAGTATCATTCATCATTGAGTCTAGTCATCTAGTCTCTGTTTTTGTTTAAAATGAATATTCTGCAAAGTTTGGAAAGTGGGTGTTCAAACATCAAAATGGTTCCAAACTTTAAATTCCCAGTTTGTGATCTATATTTAGCAAGAGTTTGATTACAAAGAAGATTTTTGTCATCATGCTTATTATATCTTCTACTATTATTGTTATTGGTGGTCAAACCCAAATTCTTCAGATTTAACTCCATTTCTTCTGGAAAATAATAGTGTAGGGAGTGAAGAAATAGGCTTACTGAGCAAAGGCCGCCGGTTTTTATTTTTCATCAAAAGCCAACTGTTCAATGTAATTTGAACAGTTTGGATGAATGCCCTCTCATGTTTTTGGTTTTTGTTTAAAAGCTATAAGTATGATAGTAGGCAAAACCACATCTTCTATGAGATAACATAATAATTATACTTATCCTGCTTACAGCTAGTGTGTGTGTGTGTGTGTTTACTCTACTTATATGGTTCCTTTATCCATTGTAGGCTCTGTATTTCTTACATAGATGCAACATGGAACCTCATCCAATTAATTGGTTCTTCATCCTTCACTGTGAGTAACGGCCATGAATTTTTTTCCCCCCTTTCTTTAGTTTTACCTTCTTTTGTTGGCATAATCTAGTTTATTAGTAATTTACAGTTCAATTCTTTTTGTTTTTATGGTTTAAATATTTATCTTTTGATTTGAATTTTAGGACGAACAAAGAAGACTCTCTTTGTATGCTGCTTTATTTCTTCCATTCAGAAACATTACATACAATGAGAAGGGTAGAAAGGTATAGTCCTTGTTTCCTTTTATTATTTTCTTTGTCTGTTTTTCTACCATTTTATTTTTGTCTTTGGGTTTTAGATTTTTACCTAGTTCTGGACTAGTTGGTATGTCATGCTTAAGCTTTGTGCCTCATTCATTGAAAATTTGAAATTTGACACAATAACAATGGTTATTTGTGCAAGACTGCAAGTTCCATCAATGATAATTTTTTTATGAGATGGAGTCTTGTTACATCATGATGGTGCTGAAATAACTTTATAGGAAGAATTTTAATTTGATGAGCTTGAAAATGAAATATATAAAAGGCTAGAATTTTTTCAAAGCTTGTGTGATGTGATATAGATGTGTTTTTTGAATATGGAATTCATTCCATTAAAAGATTAAGCCCGAGTTGTTGGTAATATTGGTGAGCAAAATATTCAGTTGGTTAGGATTATTTGGTTGATTAAAATTCAAAATCACATCATCCAAATAACATAAGAAAAAATAATAATTCAATTTGATTTGTTGTTTCAATTCTGGATTTTTTTACGAAGAATTTGTTTTTGGCTAAAATAATAGATGAATTATTGGAATTAGGCCAAATTTTGGGTTAAAAATCTTTCTACATAAATAAAAATATCCATGAAACATAATAAAGAGAACATATAAAATGTATTTTGGTTATTTCGGTTTTCTAAATATGAAAACCAAACCATGTTATCTAAATGCATAATTTTGGTGAGGTAATTTGGTTTATACCAGACAATGTTCACCCTGTACGTGACATGACACCAATTACAGGGAAACAAATTGGGAAACTACATTTATTGTCATAGGACTAGGGTATGAAGGCCCAAAGAGTTAACCCAAAACTGCTTATTGCAACTAAAGGTCCCTGGGTTGCGGAAGTTTCATATAAAATTCTTCTCGTTTTATGTCAACCAGTCCACGATTATCTGCCAAGAGTATTTTGATTTTTCAAGGAAGACAAAGTGTCTTCATCAATTTGTTTCACAAGGGCAACAGCAAACACTTAAGCCTTTGTTCTTTATCACGCTGTTTGTTGTCCCTTTGGTATGGTTTTCCTGACCCCCTCTGGAATTGTTTTTTCAGGGGGTTGGGAGGGTAATGGGACTTCACATTGACATTCAGCAAATATATTTATGTATTCAAAAGGAAATCGCTCTGAGCCATAAATTTGCTTCTGGTGTTCATTGTATGTCAATTGTGTTGATTGCAAATGGTCTTTTGTCCTTGTAGGTTATTGCACATGCATGCTTTAGGCTTACTTTCAAAAATTTAATTTTTCTGCTGCTGCTTAAGTTTAACATGTGTTGTCATGTTGCAGACTCCTGTTGTCAACATCATCTTCAAAGACTCTCTTAAGCAAAAAGCAAGTGATGCTGAAACAGTGAGTTTTAATTTACTCTCTTAAGTTTTTAACTTCCATGTCTTCATCATATATTAGGTTAAAAATTGTCATTTTAAAATTTTCACAATTTTATGGAGAGACCTAGTGAATCGATATTTTTTTTTTTTTTTTTTTTTATAGGTTATGAAGATACACAAGTCATTAGTGAAATTCTTGAATTTGATTCCTTTGCTTACTTCTGATGATAACACCCAGTCGACTGATGTTGACTGGGCACTAGAAATTACTGATGTGCCATTCTCATCAAAACTCCGAATATCAGCAGGTACCAAGTTCCTTACTGTCCTCAAAATTTTATTGATTTCAGGTGTCTTTATATCATGTCTCTCTAAGCCTGATCATTGTACTTCATACCTTTTGATTTATCTGTTCTGCTTGCTCAATATTAGAGTAGTAATTAATTTTTACTCACAATGCAGAGGAACTATGACAGTTAGATGCAGAGAAATGGTTGTCCCACATTGATTTAGTTGTTATTGGGGTTTTGGGAACTATAAGATTGGCAGCAATGAACCTTATGAGAAGATAGTCATACAAAAGGAGCTTGGTTAAAAAATTTTTAGGCCTGACAAACTGTTGATTAATAAACTTTAGCTCGAATACCCCTGGACTTGAATTGTTTTGATGAGGCATTATCCTTGTTACAATGGGCCATGTATTTGACAGGTATCTGTGTTAGGTATGATTCCAAAACTGCCAAGCCTCCATCTATCTTCTGTCTTCCTTAAGATTGTAGGTATTTACAACATCAATATCAATTGAATAGCTAGATCATGTTTTTAGTCATCAGCATCCAAAACAATCTGTCTGGCATTTCTGTGAGAATAAGTTTGTTTCTGTAGCTGATAGACTGAAAATTTTCTCAGTTATTTCCATTTGGAATTTATTTGAATTTGTGCCCAGTCAATACCTATTTTTAGAGCATATGATGTATTTTGTTGCTAACTGCTTATTCTTATTTTATCAAGGATTTTTGCTGCGAGAAATTAAAGATTTTTGGCGAGTTGCTTTATTGGTATCTACACTTATATACCCTACCAACATTGACTCTACTCAAGAATTTTTAGACAAGCAATTTCAACTTGACAAGAGAAGAGAACTATTTAAGACAGTTGAGGAGGCCATTATTAAACTAGGTATTATTGTCAGATTCCTCTCTCTTATAACTTTTTATATTTTCTGAGAACTGTAGGATCTGTCCCTCTGAGAGTAAGGTAAATACCAAATATATTTAAATTTCCATCTACAGCAATTTTCTGCATGCTCTAATAGACATAAGGATGCCACCTCTGTTCTTCAGTATTTTGGTGCTTTTTCTCGTGCATTATCACCACCTTCTCTCTCTCTCTCTCCCTCCTCTCTCCCCTCCCCCTCCCTCCTTCCCCTCTTCTATTGAGTGACCTTGAGCTTCCCATCCATGTCCTTTTTTCTGATGATAAATATGTTTTTGTCAAAATACAGGTCTTGAAAGGATCTGGGATGTAAAGCCATTGGTTAATGGGAAAGATATTATGGGTGTTTTGCAGCTTAAATCTGGAGGACCACTAGTTAGGGAATGGGTAAAGAACATTCTTTACCGCGCTTTCATTTTGCTAATATAATTTCTAGATTCTGATTAGAATTCCTCTTTACAGCAACAAAAATTGCTCGCATGGCAGCTTGCCCATCCCACAGGAACTGCAGAGGAATGCCTCGACTGGATGAAGGAAACACATTTGAAGCGTGCAAGAATGGAGTAATCATTATACTGAAAAAGTATTGATCTATATTTATCAGAAGATCTTTCCTGAGCTGCCATGGCAGTTGCATTTCAACTTGGCATGTTTGTCCAGGACCCGTGGAGAAGTCCTGGGATTCAACTCAAAAAAGCCAGAGTATTTATACAGAAGTCAACCGCAAAGAGATTTCAGCTGATGTTTCCATTAACAATTTTGTATAGAGCTTTTATATGTATGCCATTGAACTTGCGCTATAGTCAAGTATTTATATGGTCTATATGCTAACCATGTAGTTGCACATTTGAAAAGTAGTTGCTAAAGATCACAGAAAGGAAATTCAGGGGAAAACATTACTCCATGATTCATACTCTTTTAACAAGAACTTCATATTACCCTATTGAGGTCACCCAAAGTTCAAGTTAGGAGTAAGATGTAGAACTGCATGATAATTAGGATTTGAATTTTTTATGATTGAGGTGTTCATAGTCAGGACGAGTGTGCTGTCAATGGAATTGAATTGGCTGTTGTTACCAATATTGAAACCAAACTAAAACAACTCAAGAAAATGAAAATAATGTACATATTTTGTAGCAAATATTCAATTATGAATAATTAATTCAATGATTAAAAAAATTCCTCCTCCCAAAAACTGTAGATTTGTTTTAAATTCTGCGCAGATTTAAAAAAACATAATTAATATGGTTGAAACATAATATTTTCCTCACATATTTTATAGCTAATAATAAACATAAATACTTTCCTCACATAGAAAGGGCAGCTTTGACTAAAACATGAGCTGCCTCATTCGCGGACCTCCGAATATAAATCTGAGTAAACTATTTAATGATAGAGCAACAATCTTCGATAATTAGGCCAAAAGAGGTTGTATAATATGGAGTTCGAAGACATTAAACCACTTGCAGCGCATCCGATTCTAGAACAATAAGATCCAACTGTTGAGACTTTAACTGAGAGCTTCACGTATAGAGAGAGCTTCAACTTCCTTGGGGGAGAAATTTCCATACGATGCCTTTGAGAAAACTTTAATAAAACCTCCTGATGACAACCTGATAATGCATCTTGAACCTATCAAAATTCCTTCGCTCACAAATTGTAGCATCAATACTAACCTTTATCCAGCCATCTGGAGGTTTTGTCCATAGCATATCCCCTCCATGTGAAGCAGATTGCGATGCATTGGAGAAAGGTTGATACATTATTGCACATCTCCATTGGAACAAAACCTGACGTGATGTGTTCAAAAGGTAAGTAGCAGACCTTTTTTTTTTATTTCTCTGGACCACATTATTTCTACTGTTCCATAGGTTCCAACAAATCACTGCAAAGAGAGCTGACTCTTCTGCTGTCAGTCGATCTAGTATCCACTGAACCCATTCCAACACTGAAACTGTTAAAAATATCAT